>CM038792.1:27917582-27980949 GCA_021764765.1 Vicia sativa
TTTGTAGGGACGACCATCATTTTTCGTAGGCAACAACCGAGGGACTAGATCATGTATTCCTAGGCAACATCGAGGGACTATGATAATTTAAGTCGAAGGGACTATGATGATATATTGTAGGCAACTGTGCTAAGATACCCCCACGTTCGAGGGACATGACCATTGTATTCGTAAGGCAACAAGAGAGGATACCCTAAAGGGGATGCATGTGTGAAATTTGCGTTGTATTCAGATATTTTATCTTGAATTAGAGTGATCTAAGTTGATTTTATCTTGCCATACACGCCTAGTTACTAGCCGTTTAATAGGTGCAGAAAATAAATTGCGGAAATATAAAGTGCGGGAAAGTAAATGTCCTACGCTATTACATGGCTTTGGGGCAGATACATAATAGGGAGAGGTGCGGAAAGTAAAAGCAGAAATGTAAATCTACGCTATTACATGAAAACAAACCTTGCGACCTATACATCCTTTCTAGAACTTAAATGCAAAAGAAATAAAAGAAAAGAAACTAAATCCTAATATTTTTGGTGTTTTTTTTGAAAATTAATGTTAATGTGAGAAAAAAAGCCTAATTCTAATTGATTTTTAATTAAGAAAAGTTTAATGAAAATTATTTGTGGAATTAAACCTAATTACTAATTATTTAACCTAATTACTAATTATTTAAATTATTTAAAAGAAAGGAAATAAAAATAATTAAAAAAAGAAAAAATAAAAACAAGGAAAATCCATCAGAGCTTCTGACGGAAGCTGCCACAGAAACCAAGTCTTCGTGAGTGGCGCATGGGCATCCAAACGGAGTTTCGTGAAAAATCTTGGCGTGTCCAAGCTCCATTGGGCTTCGGAGATTCTTGTTGGGGCGTCCGGCGGAGCTTCGGAGATTAAGTGTGAAAACATCCAAAAGTTGGAGCTTTTGGGGGATCTGGTGCTGGAAGGGTCCAGAAGTTAGGGCTTCTGGAGATTCTGGATCTGGGTACGTCTAGAAGCTGGAGCTTCTGGGGACTCTGGATCTGGGGACATTCAGAAGTTGGAGCTTTTGGGGATTTGGTCTGGGGACATTCAGAAGCTGGAGCTTCTGGGGACTTCTGGCGTGGGAGTCCAGAAGTTGGAGCTTCTGGGAGAGTCTTTTGGAGACTCCAAAAGTTGGAACTTCTAGAGATGGAACTTCTGGGAATGAGACGGAGACCTGCAGTCAAAGACGCTGGAGGGAAGCTCCGGTCATCTTCTCCGATTGCTTCCAAAACCAAACATACATAAATAATGAAAATAAATGCAAACAAAGGGCCCCTACCCCCCTAAATCGTGGGTTGCGAGTTCAATGGTGGTATCAGTTTGATCTGAATTGGCCTGGAAATAGGGATACGATGAAGGAGTAACGTCGTGCCCTAACAATGGTATGTCATGATTCCTGCGTAAAGCTCATGCACGATGGTTCTAAACAATCACAAACATCGATATAAGCATGAATATGTAAATCAAATCAGTTTAAACAACATGGATTAAGAGTTTGAATTTCATGATTTTTACCAAACCGGTGCAACTTGGTTGGCATGTTCTGGGAACGATCTGGCTTGTGTAAGGCTTGGGATTGCCTCTTAGAAACTTCAGGAATGTGATGGAATGCTTGAAACACCTTGGGAGCGGCAGGAAGTTAGGTTTCCAATGGTGCAAGTTTCTTGAGATTTTTGTAAGAATGAGAGTTGTTCTTGAGGCTAGGGTTTTTCTCTTACAGCCCTCTTTGTGATCTGATCTTTGTCAAGTATTTATAGGAGTGTGCATTAGGTCAAGCATAATTGGAAAATACTTTGCCTTGAATGGGAAAATATTTGATTTGGAATTTTCATCAAATCTTGCCTTTTCTGGACAGATATCCATTAAGTCCCTTGCTAATCAATCAAATTTCGAAATAATCAGATCCCTTGGCTTGCTTGGACCTCAAGAATGAGAGAAAATCAATCTTATATTTAATATTTGATTTTATATCTTTTTATTTTAATTAAATTGGTTTTAAATGAATAAAATCCAAAATAAATAAAAAGTAAAGGATAAAACCGTGGCCTTGGGCTTGGAGGTTGTAATTCAGATGAGAAACAAGTTTGAACCAAGAAAAGTTAGGCCCATTTAGAAAAAACTTGATTTTTTCAAGTATCTCTCTTTATGCACCTCGTCAAAAATGCTCAATTTGCACAACTTGTATCTTGCTTAATTTTTAACATTTTTGAGTATTCTTGGACTTTTTAGAAAGCTCAAGATGTCCTCTAAACAGAACTTTTGGTTTCATCTTCATTGAAGTTTCCATGTTCATGAACACTTCTTTGCAAAAAGATGACTTTTGGTTGACTTTTTAAAAGGACCTGTAATGTTTTGATCTATAACTTTCAAATGAAGCATTTCTAGCCAAAGCTTGTGAGACATGAAGTTGTAGAGAATTGAATTCTCTGCAAAATGAGCTTTAGTGGAAAATTTTCTGATAAAGTATGTGAAAGTTATGCATGGTCAAAGTTCTGTTGGCTTTTGTCTGAAAAACCCTAATTTAGAAACTTTGACTTTTGATCAGATCTTGACTTTTCTTGATGAATCATGATCAAACCTTTATCAAATGATGAATACTACTTCAAAATATTGATGTTAACCAAAAATTATGAAGTTTGACTGTATGGTGACCATAATTGACTTTTTGTCCAATACAGTTGATTTTCAACCATCTGAGCAATTGGATGAGCAATTTTGATTTGTGAGGCTTGAAACTTGACATTGTGCTTCCTTGGAATGTATGATGAGGTATGATGACCATTTTAATCATTGGAAATTCATCTTGACTTGAGAGTAGCAAAACCCTAGTTTGGATTGATTGTTTAGAAGAGGGTTTGTCTGGTCAACCCTTATGAAATCCTTGAGTATGGAGTGATAGATTGTCTTGAGAAGTAGGAGGAGAAATTTTGGAGTATAACAATATTGAATGAATAAACACAATATAAAAACATAAACACAATATAAGTACATAAACACAATATAAAAACTTACACACAATTACCTTTTCACTAATGTCTCTTTCTTTTCTTGGTTTGAGTATGAATTACTTGCCTCTTAACAACGTGAAATGATGGGTTGATCCAAATTCCCTCATTATGATCCTTCCTAATATATCTTATCTTGATCATTTCTTCTATATGACTCATTCTCAACATCAATATCACTTTGATCTACACTTTTATCGTCAATCACTTTGTTAGATAAAAGCACTATAGACCATTTCGTATTTTTCAGATCAGTGACATAGAAAACTTGTTTAGCTTGAGAGGATAGAATAAAGGGCTCATCTTTGTACCCCACCCTATTAAGATCCACATGTAAAAATCCTGATTTATCCATTCGTATGCCACCATTATGTACCCAATTTCAACCAAAGATAGGAATCTGAAACTTCTCATAACTAAACATCCAAATGTGTTGGATAACCCCAAAATATGACAAATTTGCATATTTGGGGTTTAAGTATTTCATACTTGAATTGTGCATTGCTTCAGCTACCAGGGTGACACCACTATTTTGCATAGTACTTTTATCATCCTGTTTTTTGTTATAAAATGTGTATCCGTTAACTGCATATGCGCTATAAGAAAACACAAGCAAACTCGGACCATATGCTAAACATCTCAACCTTTCTGTAATTGAAGCGGGATCTGAATCAATACTTGAATAGATATGATCCTGGAACCATTGTATAAAACTATGATTGTGCTCTAGCACTATCCAACTTCCATTTCTATTCAGATTTAAACCCTGGAGTTCATGCGTGTGCATTTCAACATACGGCTCAACCTCATTGTCATTGTGCAGAACATACAAATGTACTTGATCCCATTCAGCCCTTGACACCGTGACAATTTTATTTCCAACTAACGTTTTTCCTTCCTTTCTTTCGAAAATATGAGATTTGGGTAGTCCAACGGTTTGTACATTGGACAAATATTTAGTACAAAACTCAACTGCTTCTTCAACAATGTATCGTTCAACAATACAACCCTCTGGCCTACTTCGATTTTTCACATACCCTTTTAATATTTTCATATAACGCTCAACAGGATACATCCATCTCATGTAAGTTGGTCCACACAATTGTGTCTCTTTCATAAGATGAACAAAAAGATGTACCATTATATCAAAACACGAGGGAGGAAAATACATTTCAAGTTCACACAAAGTAATAACTACTTCTTTTTGTAATACTGGTAAGATCTCGGGATCGATCACCTTACTACAAATTGACTAGATGAAAAAACACAATTTAGTTATGGCGCTTCTTACTTTATTTGGCAAAATAGAACGTATACATATTGGTACAAAATGCTCCATTATAACATGTCAGTCATGTGTATTTAAACTCTTTAACTTCAGGTCTTTCATAGACACAAGTCTTCTAATGTCTGAGGAGTAACCTTCTGGAACTTTAACTTCACTCAGAAACTTACACAATATTTTTTTCTCCTTTCTAGATAGAGTATAAGTAGCAGGTGGTAAATATGTTCGTCTTTCTTTCTTCACGCGTCCTAATTCAAACTCAACAAGCTTCTAAAAAGGAAAGAACTTCTTTTAACAAGATTTCTAATTATAATTGTTACAACTTCTTTTAACACACTACTAGTTAAATATATTTACCCTTAATTCTACTTGATTGTACTTCTAAATATCAATTCCCTTCCAATCCTCAAATTGATACTTAAAATTTTGTATGTAGAGAAATTTGGTTTTACATATTCACAAGCATAACCATATACGTTGTTGTCATTTAGTTTGCTTCAAGAAATAAACATATACATTGTATTAGTTTCAAAAAAATCCCACATTTAAACACTGTCAAATATGAGTGAGAGATGAGTTCGATGCATTTATCCAACAAGTTGCTTCAACAATTTTTTGCATCAATAACTTCAACAATTTTTGCTATCACGACATCAACAAAATCAATATTCAAATTTCTTCACAATTTCATCATTCTAGCTCAACATACTATCCATTCCACAAATATTAACTCATAAACAGAATTTAACCACAACACTAATAATAGAAAACAACATCTTTCATTACTCATTCAAACAACAGCCACAGACGCACCAAATGACAATATATTCACAATATATTAAGTTTCACTTAGTTACACTAAGTACAAAATCAAAGAAACACTAGGTATATTCAACATATTCACAATATATTTAGTTTCAACATATTCCAAATCAAAGTTACGATAGAACAACAGAGTCACAAAATCGAAGTCACACTAACCTGTAATAGCTGAGAGTCACACAGCCACGAACGCACCAGAATTGTGAGTTATGAAGCCGAGAGTCTCACAACCACGAATGCACACAGCCGAGAGTCACGAAGCGAATCGAATAGCCACAAATATAGGAGAATCACACAACTACAAATGCACAAGAATCGTGAATCGAGTCAAAATCATGAATGCGGGAGGGTTTTGCAGATTGTTTTGAGAAAGTTTGTAACAGAGGAGAAGGGTTTTGTAGAGAATGTCAACATGAAGGGAGTTTGTAACAAAGGAGAAGGGTTTTGCAGAGAAAAAGGGTTTTGAGAAATTTTTCAGAATTAGAAAGAATGAAACGATTATGTTTTGTTTTTTTAAAATTAAAGGCCTTAGACAGCTATTTTTCAGAAAGCGTTGCTAGAGCCCCCCCTTAGACAACGCTTTCCTAAAGCGCTGTCTAAGGGGGGTCTCTAGCAACGCTTTCTTAATATCCTTAGACAACGTTTTTTTGGAAGCACTTTTAAGGGGGTCCTTTATCAGCGCTTTATCAAAGCGCGGTCTAAAGTGTGCCTTAGGCAACGCTTTTAAAAAGCATTGTCTAAAGGTAACCCTTAGGCAACGCTTTTGCTTAAATTTCTTCAAAATTTTTCGTGTTTTTTATATTTAGCTTTAGGCCGCACTTTCAGTTAAAAGCGTTGTCTAAAGTGTGCTGCCTTTGTTCAGTTTTGGCATACTGACAGCCTAACATTTTGACACAAAGTTGATTCGACTAACACACAAAGCCAGTTCGACCAACACATATACTAGCTAGTTCGACTAAACAAGAATGATACATTCTAATACACCCCCTAATTCATGTTCTCGAGACTTCTCATCGTGATGCTTCTCTTTAACTCTTCGAATCTGACTTTCTTCAGAGGTTTGGTGAATATGTCAGCTAGTTGTACTTCAGTCTTGTAGTGCTTTATTTCGACCTTCCCTTTGTTAACTTGATCTCTCAAAAAATGATACCTTATTTCTATATGTTTACTTCGACCGTGACACACGGGGTGATTCTCCAGGTTAATGGGTAATTTGTTGTCAATAAATAGCTTTATCTTTTTAGGCTCCATTATCTTGAGTTCTTCAAGTAACATTTCGATCCATGCTGCTTGGCATACAACATATGATGCATCTACATATTCCGCTTCGCAAGATGGCAATGCCACAATGCTTTGTTTCTTCAAACTCTAGGAGATTGGAGCACCTTAGATCATGAAAGTGTAGCCTGTAATACTTTTCTTTTCGTCTTGATCCCCACTGAAATCTGAATCAGTGTATCCATGGACTTTTACACTTGTGTTGTTCTTCGACTTCCTCGGAAGCAACACGCCATGGTCGATAGTTCCCTTGATGTATCTCAACACCCTCTTTACCGCGATGAGATGACACTCTTGAGGTTTTTCCATAATTCTGCTCAACAATCCTACACTTTGGCAGATATCTGGTCTTGTATTGCAAAGATATCTCAAGGATCCAATGATTTGTTTGTACAAGGTCGAACTTACAAACTCATCATTTGTTTCCTTCTTCAACTTTGCTCTAGTTTCTAACAGAGTGACAACTTCATTATAGTTGCTCATGATAAACCTTTTCAAAATATCTTGAGCATACTTAGTCTGATGCAAGAATACTCCTTCTTCAGTGTTTTTGAATTCCATCCCTAAGAAATATGAGAGATTCCCTAAGTCATACATTTCAAATTCTTGCATTAGCTTTAACTTGACTTTCATTATCTCAGCTTCGCCTGCTCCAGTAATGAGTAAGTCATCTACATAGAGGCATAAAATGATTCGATTGACACTGTCGACATCATTTATATACACTCAGTGTTCAGAGACACATTTTGTGAAACCTGCTTCGATTAGGAAGCTATCTATTCTTTTATTCCAAGGTCGAGGAGATTGTTTCAAACCATAGAGAGCCTTCCTTAATCTGTACACCTTCTACTCCTGCCCTTTGACATCAAATCCTAGTGGTTGAGTAACATAGACTTCTTCTTCTAACAGTCCATTCAGGAATGTTGATCTTACATCCAGCTGATGCATCTTCCATCCCCTATATGCTGCAATCGACACAACAATTCAAATTGTTTCTAGCCTTGAAGTTGGTGCATATACTTCGTCGAAGTCTATTCCAGGATTTTGTAGAAAGCCTCTAGCCACCAACCTTGCCTTGTACTTCTTAATCTTGCCATTTGGCCTTCGTTTCACCTTGTATATCCACTTTACATCAATTGGCTTCTTATTCGTTCTTTCGACAAGCTCCCAGGTCTTATTCTTATCAATGGCTCTAATTTATTCTTTCATGGCTTCATACCAATTCGAATTACTGATGGCTTCATTCAAATCGATTGATTCTACTTCAGTCATCATCATGGCTTCTTTGACTAAATCATCATCAATATCAATTGCTTGATCAGGAAATCTTTCATACCCAACTAGCCTTGTTGATTCAATTCTTGTTCTTGTAGAACTCCTTTCATTTTGTTCAGGTGGTTCTTCATTTTGACTAGTTAAAGCGTCGCCTTGTTCACTTTGACTAGTTGCGGGCTCATCCTGTCGATCTTCTTTGAAATAGTTATAATTGTGTCTGATTCTTGTGTTAAACTTTGACTCCAGTCTCAACCTTTGCTTTCATCGACACAAACATCTCTGCTGATTACTAGTTTATCTTCGATTGGCGAATACAACTTGTATGCCCTAGTTGAATGATAACCTATGAGAACCATTACTTCACTTCAATCATCCAATTTTCTTCTCAATTGTTCAGGTCTATGCCTAAAGCACATTGATCCAAAAACTCTAAGATGACTCACACTTAGTTTCGACCCTGCCCAGGCCTCATAAGGTGTTCTTCCTACTATCTTCTTGATTGGAAACCTGTTTAGAATGTATACCGCTGTCAAAGCTTCTTCAGCCCAAAATCTCTTAGGCATATCTTTAGATTTCAACATACTTCTCGTCATGTTCAATATACTTCTATTTTCCCTTTCAGTTATGTCATTGTGCTGAGGTGTATAAGGTGCAATAATCTCATGATGTATACCTTCCTCATTACAAATTTTGGCAAATTCAGCAGATGTATATTCACCACCACCATCAGTTCTTAACTTCTTCAATTTGCAGTCACTTTGTCTTTCAGCATGCAACTTGAACTTCTTGAACTGTGTGAATACCTCACTCTTCATTTCAATAATATAAAGCCACATATCTTAGGTGAATTCATCAATAAAAGTAAGGAAATACCTATTGCCTCCATTTGACTTTACTTTAAATGGTCCACACACATCAAAGTGAACTAGTTCCAACTTGCACTTGGATTTCATGGGCAAGTCATGTTTAAATGCCTTTCTCGCCTGCTTAGCTTTATAGCATTACTTGCATACTTGCTTTGGTTCCTTCACATAAGGCAAACCAAACGCCATCATCTTCTGGTTGAGCATGCATAAAATCCTGAAGTTTAGATGTCCATACATGTGGTTCCATAGCCAGTTCTTGTCTTATTCTGCACTTGAAGCAAGACACTTATGATCTGATGTGTTGAGTTCGACCTTGAATGTTTTATTTTATGCCAATGGTGCTTTCGTTATTAGCCTTCCATCAGCCCTATAGACTTTCATATGATTCCTCTCAAGCTTCATTTTGAAGCCTTTTGCAAGTACTTGACCTACACTTATTAAATTACTTTTCATAGAGGGTATATACAACACTTCAATGATAGTAGTCTTTCCACCATCCTTTCTGACAATCGAGATGTCTCTTTTGCCTCCAGAGTTGATGTGTCTTCCATCAGAAAACTTTATCACCTTCTTTACTGACTCATCTAACTTGGTGAACCAATATTTATTGCCAGTCATATGGTTGCTACTTCCTGAATCCAGATACCACATGTTGGTTTTCTCAGTGTTCGACCGAGAGTTTAACATCATCAGCACATTATCTGAGTCACTATCTTCTGCTCGTGCATATCGGGCTTCATCACTTTCTTTCGCTCTTGCTGCTTTCTTTCTTTGATAGTCTCGAGCATAGTTGTCATACCCCAAAATTTTCCCTCCTACTTCCCAAGATAATTCACATCTCCATACTTAAGGATTTCACAAGGGTTGACCAGACAAGCCCTCTCATAAGCAATCAATCCAAACTAGGGTTTTGCTTCTCTCAAATCAAAAGGGATTTCCAATGCTCCAAGTGGTCATCATACCTCATCATGTGCTTCAAGGGATCACCATGTCAAGTTTCAAGCCTTACAAGTCAAAATTGCTCATCCAATTGCTCAGATGGTTGAAAATCAACTGTATTGAACAGAAAGTCAATTGTGGTCAACATATAGTCAAACTTCATAATTTTTTGTCAACATCAATAGTTTAAAGTAATATTTATCATTTGATCAAGGGTTGACCATGATTCCTCAAGGAAAGTCAATATTTAAACAAAAGTCAAAGTTTCTAATTAGGGTTTTTCAAACAAAAGTCAACAGAACTTTGACCAGGCATAACTTCCACAAACTTTATCAGAAATATTTCCACCAAAGCTCATTTTGAAGGAAACAATTCTCTACAAATTTATGTCTCATAAGCTTTGGCCAAAAATGCTTCATTTGGAAGTTATGGATCAAAACATTAGAGGTCCTTCTAAAAGTCAACAAAAAGTAATCTTTTTGCAAAGAAGTGTTCATACACATGGAAACTTCAATGAAGATGAAACCAAAAGGAGTGTTTAGAGGACATCTTGAGATTTCTGAAAAGTCCAAGAACACTAAAAAATGTTGAAAATTGAGCAAGATAAAAATTGTGCAAGTTTGACATTTTTGAGGAGGTGCACAAAGGAAAATACCTAGCAAATGCAAATATTTTTCAAATGGGCCTAAGTTTTCATGATCCAAACTTAATCTTGACATTATCCATGGCCTGGAAACTCAAGTGCACGCCTCCTATCTTTTTATTTAATTTATTTTGGAATTAAATGACTAAAATTCAAAATTAATTAAATAAAATACAAAGGTAATTGATAGTACACGTTGGGCTTATTTTCCAAGCATCTTGAGGACCAAGGAAGCCCATGCTAGCTGTCAAATTCGTGCAAGACTTGATATGCAAGATTCGAGACCAAAAAAGGCAATATTTGGTCTTTATTTTCAAGGAATTATATCTTAATTAATGTAAGATAATTTCTCCTTTTGTTGACCTACTTCTACTCTATTATAAATACCTCACAAGATCAGAAGTTAGAGGACACGAAAAAAGAGGAACCCTTGTCTCCACAAAGAACCCTAGAATTCTCAAAATTTTCATACAAACTTGCAAATTCGAATTTCAATTTCTGACCATTTTCAATCAGTTTCAAGCACACAAACGTGCTCCTGAGGTATTGTAGGGTAAGTATATGCCCAGAACCATGGCCATAACACGTTGAATCATGCCATACACGAACATTCGTTTTCATACTTTTGTTTGATTTTGTATTTTATTTTTTTAACGTGTTTCGATTTAAACTAACTGCACTAATGTGTTCCTGAGGTATCTTAGAGAAGGTTTAACCCATCGTTTACAAGCTTTGATGGCAGAAACATGAACTGCCATTGTTGGGGCATGTTTTGGACAAAGCTTCGGATCCCACGATACCAGAAGTTTTGAGACAAACAAAGCCCACCATCGTGATCGCAGGGTCCAAAATAGTTGATCTAGACTTTTACTTTTCATTATTTGATTCGTTTTGCAGGTTTCTAGGGTGAAGGGCGATCAGAGAAGATAACCGGAGCCCTAGCTCCGATGGAGGATTTTGGCATTGAAACTTTGACCGCATGCGTTGCAAATCCCATCCTTCTGATACGTCTATTTCAATGATTGGGTCCCACGCGTGTGTTTTGTTAAAAAGTCAAAAATTAGAAATAATTATCACACATATATTTATTGTTTCAGTTTGATACATGGATGTATCACCGCCCCAGCGGTTCACCTTGCACGCTATGTCCCCCTCTCCTTCAAGGCACGGGTTCGATCCCTACCTTTTGTCAAAGTTTTCTAACAATTTTCTGATTTATACAGGTAACATACACAACCTCTAGAAGTTCTGGAAAACAGGTTTCTAGAAGTTCTGGAAGGAACTTCCACACAAGCCTCCAGAAGTTCTGGGAAGTTCTGGAAAACAAGTTTCCAGAAGTTCTGGAAGGAACTTCCATGCAGCATCCAGAGGTTCTGGAAGGAACGTTCCCAGAAGTCCTGGCAAGGAACGATGACCCAACTTCCAAAAGTTCTGGAAAGAGTGAGCTAGAAGTTCTGGGACGAACTTAGTCAGAAGTTCTGACAGAAATCATTTATTTTTCTATTTTCTTTTTAATTAATTTATTTTATTTTCAATTATCTTTTAAATTATTTTCTAAAAACTCTAAAAAATGTTTAATTTTAGATTTAGGTTCCAAAAAACCTTTATTTAATTTTTGACACAAAAAACATTTTCTTTTCATTTAAATCATTTTTTCTAATAAATACTAATTAATTAGAATTAGGTTTTTTCTTTAAAATCAATCACAAAAACTCCAAAAAATAAATTTCTTTTTCTAGTAATTAGGATTACTAACTTAAAACCTTTTTTTCACTAATTTCCAAAACATTTTTCACTAATATTTTCTTATTATTCTGATTATTTATTTACTATTCCGCATTTAAATTCTAGAAAAGATGTATAGGTCACCAATTTTTATCATTGTAATAGCGTAGGATTTACTTTCCGCACTTTACATTTCTGCCTTTACTTTCTGCACTCCTATATTATGTATCTGCCCCAAAGCCATGTAATAGCGTAGGACCTTTACTTACCGCACTTTACATTTCCGCAATTTACTTTTTGAACATATTAACTGCTAGTAATTAGGCATGTATGGCAAGATTAATTCAATCAAAATAGATCACATTAATCACAAGATAACATATCTGAATACAACACACTCTTCACACATGCACCCACCTTAGGGTATCTTCTCTTGTTGCCTTTCAAATACATGGTCATGTCCCTCGAACATAGGGATATCTTAGCTAAGACGCTTACAAACATATCATCATAGTCTCTTCGATTCAAAGATCATAGTCTCTCGATGACCCTCGATGTTGCCTACGAATACATGATCTCGTCTCTCGATTGTTGCCTACGAAAAGTGATGATCGTTCTTACGAATATGCTAAGGTACCCCTACAAGTTGCCTTCTATGACCATCCGATGTCCATTCGAATGTCTCTTTACATCCAACGAATAAGATTACCTACCAACAAATGGTATGGATAACCTTATTCTAAAGGAAAGCAAAATAACATGGAAACGACCATTCTGAGTAGGTAATAAGACTCTTTTTCTTGCTCAATCAAAATATTTTTTACACCTCACAATTTTTTCAAAATCTTTTCAAACACTTTGTATACATTCCAACGTGAATCATTACAAAGTCTTTTCCAAAACAAAACATTTCCAAACACTTCGTATACATTCCAACGAGAATCATTACAAAGTCAAAGTGAAATGCCTTTTCAAAAACATTTTCAAACACACACACAAAAAGCAATTTATAAAGTGAGCTAAGCAATTAAGAGCCCGTAGATAACTACGGATGGAAAGGATGCTAACACCTTCCCTTTTCATAACCGCCTCCTGTACTCAGAATCTAACGAAGGTCTTTTCCTGTTTTTTCCGCCTTCCCTTAATTGGATAAAAGAAAAGTCGATGGTGATTCTTGTTATCCGCAACATTTGTGATAAAACGCAAAACAAACAAGTCCGTTCTCCCACCGTATTACAGAACTGGCGACTCTGCCGGGGAGACACCTTAAAGAGAGGCTACCTTAGGGTCTTTAGATCACTTTACTGCTGTTTGTTTGACTTGTCTGCTTTATCTTAAGGGTTGCTTGTGTATTATATTTGTGGGGGATTCTACACCCGGATCCAGGTTTCCTTAGGTAAGTAGCAATAAATCGTCGCGACCATTAGGCGTATACCAAAACGGTCAAAATGATGGCTACGTTAGTGCGACACTTTGGATGTCCCGATGCTCCTCATGTTCAGTTGAGGAAAGTATTTGGCGTCTGCATGGTGTCATAAGCACTAACTCAACTTTTAGAACCCTAATTGACCCATCTTGGCCATTAGAAGGTAATGAGATAGCCGACTTCGGTGCAGACTGAGGTTGGTTGATACTCGATGCTACGCTCATTAAGATTCGACTTTCGGGATATTTCGGTCGACCACTTGGTAGTCGTATTGAAATAAAGCCTATGAGAAAGATCAATGACATGAGATTCCTAGAACCCGGTTACTATTATAGGACAGGTTAAACCCACTTAAACTTTGGTAAGGTAGACATTATACCTTACGCAAACCTTAAACCTAGGGCTATTGTGTGAATTGCTTGTGCTTGCTATTTATTTTAAACATGACATCATGACATCATAACATCATAACATCATATCATTTCTAACTATTTCAAGGAACTATGGATTTATCTTTGCTCTGTTTTGTAGGAGAGTTATGGCTTCCAAGAAGACTTTCTGAATCAACTTCATGGGTATACCTTCTCAACTCAAAGAATTAGTTTCAGAAATTCCCGATCACGCTCAGTTCATCAAAAGACATGGTTATCTACTTGACTTGGTTATCCCCGATTTTGAAGAAGATATGATGCACTATTTTGAAGAAGATATGATGCACGTCGTATTCCAGTTCTTCGATCTGAAACTAGGAACCTTGGATTTCTCGTACGACTTGTACGAATTACAGCTTCCCATGCTCTTGCTCGCATCCATTTGTACGCAGTAAAGGTTACAATTCACAAGGTGGACAGAAACCAGAAGACGACGGAAGAAGGGAAGGATTATTTTGAACAGAAACCACAACAATTCAAAAGGTGGACACGGATGGAGGAAACCCTAGATTTTGGGGAAGATCCCTCGTACACCCTAATTCCCTAATTATAACATTCACCCAGCCAGCATGACACCTATTGCCAAGTCACCTGTTAGATTCTGGCCACATATACAAGTCCAAGGGAATCTGGCTCTATAAGGTTTTCTATTTTGGAATTTTTTTTTAAGGGGCGAAGACAAATTTTTTTTTAAAAGGGGGGTAAACCGAATCTCGCTACTTTTGTAAGGGATAAAAAATATTTAACCCTTAAAAGTATGGACCTTTAAAATTGCTGGAGGAAATCAGTGACTATTTTAGTTAATTTTTAGTGAAGAATATAATTATAAAATTAAATTAAATTAATGTTTTCCTTGTTTAAATGAAGTGTGTTGATGGAGGTAAAAATAGAAAATGGGCTAGAAGCTGGTATTGCTAATCAAGAGGGAATGAGTAAAATTCCAAGACCACGTATAGGGTTCCTTTTTAGGAGAAATTAAGATATCACCTCTCTACATGGCATTCTCTAAGGGATATGGAAAAAAAAATCAAATTGTCTAAACTTAAAAATTATTGAGAAATTCTAAATTTTCAATATTATGTCGGATTTTTGAAATTTATCAGGCGATGTTGAAAATTTCAAGACGATACTAAAAATTTCGTGAAATAGTAAGAATTTATGGTAGATTTGTGAAATTTCGAGTATTTTCTACCGAAAATTTATAAATATTATATTCTAATCGGAAATTTTGAAATTTCTAAATTTAATAATTAGTTTTTTAATCAGAAATTGTGAAATTTCCGTAACTTTGCAACATGTATTAAAAATTTCAAAATTTCTGATAGTTCAAGGAAATCTGACTCTATAAGATTTTTTATTTTGAAATCTATTTTTTTAAGAGGCGAAGACAATTTTTTTTTAAAAGGGAGATAAACCAAATCTCACTACTTTTACTGGAGTAAAAAATATTTAACTTTAGTTTTAACAATTTGTTTTTCTACCGGGAATATGACAAACTTCACCTACACTTTATATTTAACTCTAGTTTTAACAATTTGTTTTTCTACCGAGGAATATGACAAACTTCACCTACACTTTATCTAAAGCTTATCCTATATATAATCCCCAAAATAAAAATAACACATCCTCTGTTTTTTTCCTTCATAAAAAAACAAAATAACACATTCTCAACTTCCATATCTACCTTACAACAAAACACAAGATGAAAACATGAAAAAAATTTAATAAAAAATTGTTGAGAATATATATATATCTTAGCTGATTTATACAAGTAGAACTTCCCAAACATTTTCTCAACCAACTTATACTATTCACACCCTACCACCACAACATTCACCATAATCAATTAACCTCAGGAATACTCTTCAACACAGGCTTCCATGCCCTATGATGTAGAACATCATGGCTAACATGATCTCTTGCATTCAACAAACCAACCAAAACCTCTTCAGCTGAAGCATGTCCTGTTCCTCCACCACCTTGGTTCTTTTTCTCTCCCAACAACACTGCAAGCTCTTTTTTCGATATCTTAATCTTCACTTTTCCATTAGCATCAGAAGAAGCTCTTAATGCACCTAAAAGCTTCTCTTTCTCTTTGTTGTCTAAACTCATTCCATGCACTTCGTCAAACACCTTGCTTGAATTCATCCTAGGATTATGCTTTGATGCCAATGAACCCCAATCGTCCCCGGCCCATTCCATCGTAGCCGACGCACAACAATTTCCCATGTATACTTATTTTTCCACGTTGTCTAACAAAATTTTCTAGCTTTTTATCGAAAATATTCAACCTAAAATCTTCAAAGAAAACTGATAGGCGTAGAATCAAACATCAGATATACGACACAGACACTGAATAATATAAAAAAAAATATTTATGTAAAAGATGAAGATACATATGATAATATGTTGAAGTTTTGTGTAAAAGGAATGACAGGAGAGATTTATGAAGGTGATAAGTTTTGATATTTATAAGGTTGATGTAATGCAAGATATATATAATTAGGTAATATAGATAATTGACTTTAGAATATTTTGAATTAACAATTTGATTAAATAGTAACCCATGTGGCATCAAGATCTGGTCACATGCATATGTGTATAATGATTATTGGTTTATTTTCATTGACTAAATTAATTTATATGAATTTAATTAATTAGGTTATTAGATATATATGACGTGTAGGACCCATGACGAACAAAGGTTCTTGATTTGGTCTTTTTCTCTTTTTGTTAGTGTGTGAAATGAGAAGGAATAGCATCTTTGGAAATGCTAAGCACAAGTGAATGTGAACATGAATTTGTGATTGGAATCTTAGACTTAATCAGGAAATATTTTGATTATTTTGTAATAGTTTGCCAATTCCATTTATTTACCTTCACGTGTGGGCTTGGTATAATAATTACTTTGCGTAATATAGAGGAAGTTAACCCTTTTTGATTAAAGAATTTAATTTGCGTAATGTTTTATCCTTCTAGAGTTTGGGCCATAAATTGCTAAGTTGTTAGTTTCCACAGTTTACAGTATTACATTTATTTGTAAATTAACGAGTTAAATCTTCTTGTAATGATTAAAAAAATTATATTTTAAGGATTTAGAGTAAATCAACTCATTTTTATGTTGATTAGATATATTCCTATAGATGGATTTTGTCAATAGTACCGTATTTTTAATATAAATTTTTTCATATTTATTGTAAAATGTGTTTGAATATATTTGAAAAATATGATTTGTTAGTAACGAGTTATTAGATTTAAAAAATAAATATAATTTTTTGTTAAAATTATTCTATTTGATATATTTAAACATGACAATATATCATGAAAAAAATATTCATTAACGCATGTGAGAAAATGTTTAAAATTTTAATGTTGAGACAAATAACTCTCAAAATTATTTTAAATAGAATAGTTAAACATAAAAATGGACAATCTGAGTATTGACAATCAATATATAATTTGCTTTTAATATTATTGATTTTTTTAGAACTAAATAGAACTATCAATGTTATACTTAAGGGAAATTTGTTAGTGTTCATTATTTTATTTTTTAATTAGTGTGAAATTTTTTTCTCACACTTGATTTTCAACATTTCTTCTCAAATGTGAAAGTGCGTGACTCTCTCTGTGTAAAAGTGTGAGTCACAATTACCGTTGACACTCTTCAACGAGATATACTTGTTTCGATACAAGTTAATTAATTCCTATATCGAAACCACAAACTCACGGTACTACTGTTAAAAAAAAATTCTAAAATTTTGAGGAGGGAGCATTTACTAGAGACTACACCTTTGTGAGAGGCACACCACATATTCAAATCTTAAGATGATATGTATGTGGGTTCTCTCACTTATACAGTGTTTAATTTAAAAAAAAAAGTCATTTAAAAGGTTCTATTTTTTTTTGTAAAATATTTATTATATAATAAAAATAAGATTATTAGTTTTTTTTTGTATAGTGAAAATAATTAGTATAGTTTTAAAATGATATCATATATAATGAATTTTTTCTGATGAAATTATCTGTGTGCGGAGAACTATGAAACAAGATGAAATAAGTGAGAAACAATTACAAGAAAATGACGCATTGATTGTTACAGTTAGTGGATAATTGTTTTGGTGAAATCATATACAGATAACTTTGAAATATTAATTGAAAAAGAGAGTTCAATATCAAAGTTTCGTCATCGATAGTAGTAATTTACAAGTTACGAATGTCTATTTTGTAATCGTAAGAATGTTATTGGAATTAAACCAAAGAGAATAATCAACCGTGCATTATTTTATTCTAATTCTATAGTCTAAAATAATATCCGAAGATTAATTTTTTTTATGTTTCAACTTTGTTGATGCTTGCATATAAATTAAAAAATCTTACATGATTTGTATATAAGAAAATAAAATAAAAGGGTGTAACAGCCATTTATATTGGTGCTCTAAGCTGGCTATATAGCTATAGTGTTCTGTAGAGCACTATGTGTCCCATTGGTGGTTGAAGCCATGTGCAATTTGTCTAACCTTTGTGAACAGAATATTTGTAGTTTCCTAGAAGAAGGATTCGTCAATCCCATATCTAATGGTATCAATTATTAATTGATGAAAAACAGACCAAAATGATGACATTTATATGTATCAAAATTTGTAATGGATTAGAATTGGCACGCCATTAGGGTTTAGGCAACTAAACCTTTTCATTTCTTTGTAGCATTGATTAGTTTGTCTATGTAAAAATGGAGTTGTGAGTAAATTTTCATTGACCTTAATAATTTTATTTGTGTTGTTAATATTAATTAGAGGGGTAAGAATTAAAAAGATGTAAGGGTTCTAAAATGGAGAAATGAGATAAAGAACTTTTTATTATCTAGATCGTCGACCCGTGCAGAATATGGTTATATTAGTGTTAATGATGAGAATCTCTGATCAAAGAAGAGAAGAATTCGCGGAAAGAATTAAAGAATTAACTGTTTCATTATTTGAAAAAGAGCAACAAAATACTATATATGTACAACATTCAGTATTATAGCTTAATAACTAATAGCATTACTGATAATAACTAACTGCACTCTCTATCTCTAATGGACTAGGATAATATAAATGGGCTTAGGCCTGTATAATATAGGCATAAGAAATAATGTTAAACTAATTGCTCCCCTCAAATTGGACTGTGGATTGAAAACAAGTCTAACTTGGCCAAAATTTTAGATAGAGTGGTGGAATGCAAAGGCTTCGTAAACATGTCAGTAAGTTGAGCATTAGTGGATATAGGAAGGAGATGTATAAGCTTGGAATTAAGTTTTTCTCTGATGACATGACAGTCTACTTCTATGTGTTTACTACGTTCGTGAAATGTTAGATTATGGGCAAGATAAATGGCAGATTTATTGTCCCAATACACATACGTTGGCTGAGAAAAACTAATCAACATATCCTTGAATAAATATTGTAACCACTATAGTACACATTTTAAAGAAGCTAAAACCCTATATTCGGCTTCTGTAGATGATCTGGACACAATGTTCTTTTTCATTGACTTCCAACATAAGAAATATGAGCCAAGGATTACACAGTACCTAATAGTGGATTTCCTTATATTTGGGCATCTTGCCCAGTCAGTGTAACATCCCGATTTTTATAGTTAATTATTAATTATTATTATATATTATATTATGTCATAATTAATTTAATTGGGTGTTTTAATTTAGTGTAAATTATTTGAATATGTGTGTTACTTAAATAATTGTGTTTTATGAGTAGAATAGAGAGGCGTTAAGTATTAAGCTCAATAAGACAATCCTAGTTAATAAAGGGTTAGAAGGAAATCATAATTAGAATTGTCATTTGGTGAAAGAAGAGAAAGAGGAAAGAAGAAAAGAGAAGAGGAGAAAAGGGAGAAGTGAAGAGGAAATCCTAGAAGAGGAATCTTCAAGAGGTAAGGGGGAGAATCCATGTTATTGTTTGATTGTATGTTATGGGTAATGATTAGTAACATGCTAGGTTGTTCAATTTCAATTTCTAGAATCTTTGAATGTTAGGGTTTGAAAGGAAATTTTGTTTTTCAACTTAGAATGATGACTCATGACTAGAAACATGTTAGAATACCCTTAATGATGTTAATTGGTTGATTGGAATGAGTTTTATGTGGTAATTTCGTGGGAGAAAGAAGTTGGTTCGTAGCAGAAAAAGTGCGATGTCATGCGAGGAGAAGCCCGCTTAGCGCGAAATATTCTGACTTTTGGGTTTATTTGTTCAGGGAGGTGTGCTTAGCGCGATAGGTCGGGCTTAGTGTGACTTGGAATGAAAAATGTATTTTTTAGGATCTTTTGACATGAAATCTTATATGATTATATTTATTGTAGTATTCTCATGTATGTGATTAATTGATTTGATCGTGATTGAATGTGTTTTGGATTGGTTCGAATATTATTTCAATGTATGGATGATTACTTGAATATAGTGTGTGCTATTCTTAATTGAATATTGTGAATAACATTGGTGGAATGATATGTCATAATGTTATTGGTTATATGTGATGATATGTATATGATACATGTAATGACTTTGTTGTTAGAATATGATGATGTGCAATTGATGAATAATTCACATGAGTTGAATGGTGATGATATGCTTGGATAATTGAGGTTTTATGAATAATCTTAATTTGCATATGTTGTCTTGATGAGTTGTACATGCATACATTTGGCTCGATCCTTGTGTGGATAAGTAGCGGTGAAACTTTGGGTTCACAATTGGCTCGATCCATGATGGATAAGTAGCGGTGAAACGTTGGGTTCACATTTGGCTCGATCCCATTAGGGATAACTAGCGGAGGCTTTTGGTCTTGTCCGGATCGGAAGTGGCTTGGATTCTATGATAATGAATCGGAAGTGGGGTTAACGAAATGTTCCCAAGATTGGTACTACATGCATATTGAGTCACATTTCATTGTTGTCACATGAGTCATTATTAAATATGCGATGTGTGTAAGGAAATTGTGATGTTTAATCGTATGGGTAATTGAATCATTTGGATGGATGACATTTATGCTATGTGTAATAAATATGAATATGTTATACTTGGAATGTTTCTATAATCAGGTTATCTTGGAATATCACTTGAAGTGTATGGAATCCATGAATAGATCTTGTTTCTATATTATTTCTATTTATATAATATTGGATAATGATGTGAACTCTCACCCTTTTGTTATGATGTTGCCTCTATGTGGGTAACGTGCAGGTTCCGAGGATAGCAGTGCTTCGCACGAGACTAGTTGATGAGTCTAGCTAGTTTATCATTTACTAGGTAGTTGAGTCACTGCTCTGGTCATGTAACACGGGATTTATCTGGATTTCTGCTTTGATAAATTTGTTATGTATTCTCATCTATTTTGATTTGTATGATTGAGATACTAAGTTGATGTGGCCTTGGTGTCGATGCATGAATTCTGATGACTTAGTTATATTATGGATTAATTACTTTTTCATCCAATGATTATAGTATGGGATGTAATCATTGATAGTATCTGTGAATATTAAATGATCCGCTATGAAAATGCATGAATTGTTCTAAAGCATGAGATTCAAATATGTGTTATGATTATGACCAGTGTACATGTATGATTTTAATATTGAAAGAAATATCATTCTATTTATATTTATATATATATATATATATATATATATATATATATATATATATATAATATTTGGAGAATTAGAAGGGGGTGTTACATTATGGTATCAGAGCAATGGTTGGTCAGATTTATTTGGCCAGGTTATTAATTGATTTAATTCCTGTTGTATTTGATTTGTGTTTCTGACACGATCAATGTTGTTGTCTGCTGTTGGATGTCTTAGGACAATGGTTGAAGGAAGGAATGATGATTCTATTGATGATGCTTTGAGATTGTTTACTGGATCTCTTGGGCAGATTCCACAGGCGAATGCTGGACACCGAGCTGAAGAAGATGACTTCCGTACTTTGGGGAAGTTTCAAAGGAACAATCCTCCTATCTTTGAGGGTGAGCATGAACCTGACAAGGCTCAAGCATGGCTGAAGGAGATTGAGAAGATCTTTAGAGTTATGAATTGTACGGATGCGCAGAAGGTGCAGTTTGGTACTCATATGTTGGAGAAGGAAGCTAAAGATTGGTGAAGCAACACTGTTCAGAGATTTGATGAGGAAGGTGTTGAAGTTTCTTGGGCTCTTTTTTGTGACGCATTTTTGGAGAACTATTTTCCAGAAGATGTGCGTGGAAAGAAAGAGGTGGAATTTCTTGAGCTGATGCAAGGTAATGGAACCGTGGAAGAGTATCCTGCAAGATTTCAAGAGTGGATTAAGTATTTTCCTCATTATAATACTATGAATGCTGAGAAATCTAAGTGTATGAAGTTTGTGAATGGCTTGAGACCTGATATCAAGAAGGCTATTGTATATCAACAGATTACTCGTTTTGCTAAGTTGGTGAACAAGAGTAGGATTTATGATGAGGATAGTAGGGAGAGTGCTTCTTACTACACGAATGTGAGTGATAGAAAGGGAAAAGGTCAATTCCGCAAGAAACCTTATGAGGATAAGAAGAAAGCTAGTGGTGGAAAGAAGTCAAGTGGGGGAGGATCATCTGCTGTGCTTAAGTGTTACAAGTTTGGTTTGGAAGGGCATCGTGCTTCTGATTGTGGAAAAGAGGTTGAGAAAGATGTTGTGAAATGATTTAGGTGTGGCAAGGCAGGTCACATAATTGTGAGTGTAGATTTAGTGCGGATGTGACTTGTTACAATTGTGGTGAACTAGGTCATATTAGTACTAAGTGTGAGAAGCCAAGGAAGGAGCAAGCTAAGGGGAAAGTGTTTGCATTGTCTGGTGCTGAGACTCCGATTGAGGATAGGCTTATCCGAGGTACGTGATTTATTAATGGTACACCTTTGATTGCTATCATTGATACTGGTGCAACACATTCTTTTATTTCTACGGATTGTATTAAGAGGTTGAATCTTGAATTGTCTAGTATGCATGGAAATATGATTATTGATACTCCTGCTATGGGTTCTGTTTGTACTTCTGTTGCATGTATGAATTGTCCATTGAGTATTTTTGGTAGAGATATTCGGATGGATTTAGTTTGTCTTCCGTTAGATCAATTGGATGTGATTCTTGGTATAAACTGGTTGGAATACAATCATGTTTTTATCAACTACTTTGACAAGTCGGTTATCTTTCTTGATTCTAGTGTCGAGAATGATTTGTTTTTGTCTTCTAAGCAAGTGGATGAATCTTTGAAAGATGGTATTGTGTTGTTTGCTTTGTTGGTATAGTTGGATCTCACTGAGAAACAAGATATGGGTGAATTGCCTGTTGTTTGTGATTTTCCTGAGATATTTCCTAAAGACGTAGTTGATTTTCCGCCAGAGCGTGAGGTGGAGTTTTCGATTGATTTAGTTCTTGGAACTAGTCCTGTTTCGATGGACCCGTATCAGATGTATGCTTCTGAGTTGAAGGAGTTGAAGAGTCAACTTGAGGATTTTCTTGAAAATAGGTTTATTCGTTCGAGTGTATCTCCGTGGGGTGCACCTGTTTTGTTAATTAAGAAGAAGAAAGGTTTTATGAGGTTGTGTTGATTATAGACAACTGAACAAGGTGACTATTAAGAACAAGTATCCACTTCTGAGGATTGATGATTTGATGAATCAATTGGTTGGTGCTTGTGTTTTCAGTAAGATTGATTTGAGGTCTAGTTATCATCAGATTCTTAAAAAAGTTGAGGATATTCAAAAGACTGCTTTTAGAACAAGTTATGGTCACTATGAGTATTTTGTAATGCTGTTTTGTGTGACTAATTCTCTTGGTGTGTTCATGGAATATATGAATAGGATTTTTCGTGAGTATCTGGATCAATTTGTGGTTGTGTCCATTGATCATATTCTGATTTATTCCAAGAGTGAAAAAGATCTTGCTGAGCATTTGAGGATTGTGTTATCTGTGTTGAAAGAGAAGGAGTTGTATGCTAAGCTTTCTAAGTGTGAGTTTTGGTTGAAGGAATTTAGTTTCCTTGGACATGTGATTTTGAGTGGTGGTATTTTTGTGGATCCTTCTAAGGTTGAGGCTGTATCTCGTTGGGAAGCTCTAAAATCTGTTTCTAAGATTAGAAGTTTTCTTGGTTTGGCTGGTTATTATTGTAAGTTCATTGAAGGATTTTCTAAGTTGGCGTTATCGTTGACGTAGTTGACGAGGAAAGGTCAAGCTTTTGTTTGGACTTTGCAGTGTGAAGCTAATTATCAAGAGCTTAAGAGAAGGTTAATAACCACTCCTATTTTGATTTTGCCTAATCCGACAGAACCATTCGTGGTGTATTGTGATGCTTCTTTGATGGGTTTATGAGGTGTGTTGATGCAGAATAGACAAGTGGTAGCTTATGCTTCGAGGCAACTTAAAGTTCATGAGAGGAATTATCCGATGCATGATTTAGAGTTACCCACAGTTGTGTTTGTGTTGAAGATTTGGAGGCATTATTTGTTTGGATCGAGATTTGAGGTGTATAGCGATCACAAGAGTTTGAAGTATCTGTTTGGTCAGAAGGAGTTGAGTATGAGGCAAAGAAGATGGTTGGAATTCTTGAAGGATTATGATTTTGGTTTGAATTATCACTCGGGTAAAGCGAATGTTGTAGCTGATGCCTTGGGTAAGAAGTCTTTGCACATGTCGATGTAAATGGTGCGAGAATTGGATTTGCTTGAAAATTTTCGAGATTTGAGTTTGGTTTGTGAAGTAAATTCTTCTTGTGTTAAGCTTGGTATTTTGAAGCTTACTAATGGTATTTTGGATGAGACTCGAGAAGGTCAAAAATCTGATTTGGTTTTGGTAGATAAGTTGGTGTTGATAAATCAAGACTGTGGTTGTGATTTTCGGATTGATGAGAATGGTATCATGAGGTGTCGTGATAGAGTTTGCATTCCTGATGTTGGGGACTTGAAAAAGAGAATTCTTGATGAAGGACATCGTAGTGGTATGAGTATTCATCCTGGTGCTACTAAAATGTACCAAGATTTGAGGAAATTATTTTGGTGGTCAGGTATGAAGAAGGATATTGTTGAGTTAGTGTCTTCTTGTTTGATCTGTCAGAAGTCTAAGATTGAACATCAAAAATCGTCTGGTTTGTTGTAGCCATTATCCATTCCTGAGTGGAAGTGGGATAACATTTATATGGATTTTGTTTCTGTATTTCCGAGGACTCTGAGTAGTCATGATTTTGTTTGGGTTATTGTGGATAGATTGATGAAATCTGCTCACTTTATTCTAATTTTGATGGATTATCCTATGGAGAAGTTTGCTAAGTTGTATATCGAGAAAGTTATGAGTTTGCATGGTGTTCCGTTGAGTATTGTTTCGGATAGAGATCCGAGGTTTACTTCGAATTTTTGGGAAGGTTTGCAAAGTGCTTTGGGTACAAAGTTTTATTTGAGTTCGGCGTATCATTCACAAACTGATGGTCAGACTGAAATGACGATTCAATCATGGGAAGATCTTTGGAGGTGCTTGGGACATTTATTTGCCTTTGATTGAGTTTACTGTTGTAGGTTTTCTCCGTGAACAAAGTATTTTTAATTATCGATTCCACAGGGATTGGTGCATGTTATAGTCTTTCAATAGAAAAGTATGTTTTAAGATGATGTAACCAATGGGTTTGTTATCTACTCTACTAGAACCATGAGTTTCCAAACAACAACTAAATTAATTCTTTCAAAGAGACTTATAGTTTGGATTAGAGAGAGTTTGAGATTGTTTTCAAATTAAAAAGGGATGTCAAGATTAGTTTCATTGATCTAGTTTCATACATATTCCTTTAATCAAGTGATGAACATAGTAGATGATTTCTACAAATACATATCCTCTCAATCTTGTAGATTTCCCACCAAGATTGTGAATGTTACAATGTTAATCCTTGCATGATTCCTCACTACAACTATTAACATAATAATCATTAAGTTCAATATTTTGTAAACACTAACACACAAATCTATTCCTAGCATTTGTTTATTAGAGGATAAATATCCTAGGTCACTTTGAAGTATTCTTTTCCAAGCAAAACTCAAAGCATAGAGATGAAGAACAAAGATATTCAACTATATTAATCATCAACCATGTTCATACACAAATGGATTAAAAGAAATACATACTATATAGATCAACTACCTCTAATCTTGACACAAAAAAGAGCTTAGCCACTCATTTCCATGGTTGCTTGCTCTCAAGATTGTTGGTAGTGATGATGAAAATCCAAGAAATCAAGAAGGAAAAGCTATGGTGTTCTTTCTCCACTTGCCCTAGATTTTTACAAAGATGAAAAGATGATGATGGATTGTGTTTCTTGCTTCCTTTACAAGCCAAAAAAGTCTGGTGAAGTGATGGATTGGTGGCTCAAAAGGTAAAAGCATGGGCTGTCCTTTTTAATTTCGCCGTGGTAAGTCGTGGGCACTCATGCACACCGCGCGACTGTAGCATGCTTTGATCACCCAAAATTATCTTCAAAAGAATCATCCCTAAAGCTCTTCAAGTGGCCTTGAATCCAAGCTTGGGAGAATTAGTTAATAAATTCCTACAATTAAGAGTAAAAATAAGTTAAATAATATATATTAAACAAAAACTAAATAAAAACCTAATTAAAACAAAATACTAGAATAAATATACAAATTAAATAAAAAGACATTGTTAAGGACCACAAAATAATGTACAAAATAACTACAAATTGGTCCTTAACATTTACCTATAACAATAGTTTTCATTCGAGTATTGGAATGACTCTGTTTGAAGCTTTGCATGGACAAAGGTGTATGACGCCTTTGTGTTGGTATGAATCAGGTGAGAGTTTCGTGGTTGGACCTGAGATAGTTCAACAGACTACATATAAGATTAAGATGATTCGAGAAAATATGAAGATTTCTCAGAGTCGTTAGAAGAGTTATCATGATAAGAAGAGGAAAGATCATAGCTTTGAGAAAGGTGATCATGTGTTTTTTAGAGTTACTCATGTGACTGGTGTTGGTAGAGCATTGAAGTCAAGGAAGTTGACTCCATATTTTATTGGTCCTTATCAAATTGCTGAGAAGATTGGTGAAGTAGCCTATCAAATTCATTTGCCGCCGTCACTTTCTAATCTTCATGATGTATTCCATGCATCTCAATTGAGGAAATATATGCCAGATATATCTCATGTTGTGCCGCTAGATGATGTGCAAGTTAGAGATAATTTGACGCTTGAGACTTTACCGATGCATATTAAGGATAGAGAAGTTAAGCAACTTCAAAGAAAGGAAATCGCTTTAGTGAAGGTAGTATGAGGAGGTCCTGCTAGTGGTAATGTGACTTGGGAGCTTGAGAGTCAGATGAAGGATTCATATCCTGAGTTGTTCGCTTGAGGTAATTTTCGAGGGAGAAAATCTTTTAAGTGGGGTAGAGTTGTAACATCCCGATTTTTATAGTTAATTATTAGTTATTATTATATATTATATTATGTGATAATTAATTTAATTGGGTGTTTTAATTTAAATGTGAATTATTTGAATATGTGTGCTATTTAAATAATTGTGTTTTACGAGTAGAATAGTGGTTATTTAGTATTGCCCTATTTATGAAAATAGGAGTATTAGAGAGGTATTAAGTATTAAGCCCAATAAGACAATCCTAGCTAGGAAAGGGTTAGAAGGAAATCATAATTAGAATTGTGATTTTGTGAAAGAAAAGAAAGAGGAAAGAAGAAAAGAGAAGAGGAGAAAACGGAGAAGTGAAGAGGAAACCCTAGAAGAGGAATCTTCAAGAGGTAAGGGGGAGAATCCATGTTATTGTTTGATTGTATATGGTGGGTAATGATTAGTAAGATGCTAGGTTTTTCAATTTCAATTTTAGAACCTTTGAATATTTGGGTTTGAAAGGAAATTATGTTTTTCAACTTAGAATGATGACCCATGACTAGAAACATGTTAGAATACCCTTTAATGATGTTATTTGGTTGATTGGAATGAGTTTTATATAGTGATTTCGTGGGAGAAAGAAGTTGGTTAGCGAAAAAGTGCGATGTCATGCTTGCGAGGAGAAGCCGCTTAGCGAAATGTTTTGACTTTTGGGTTTGTTTGTTCGGGAGGTGCGCTTAGCGTGATAGGGCTTAACGTGACATGGAATGAAAATGTTATTTTTAGGATCTTTTGACATGAAATCTTATATGATTATATTTATTGTAGTATTTTCATGTATGTGATTAATTGATACGATTGTGACTGAATGTGCTTTGTATTGGTTCGAATACTATTTCAATGTATGGATATATAGTGTGTGCTATTCTTAATTGAATGTTGTGAATAACATTGGTGGAATGATATGTCATAATTTTATTGGTTATACGTGATGATATGTATATGATACATGTAATGATTTTGTTGTTGGAATATGATGATGTGCAATTGATGGATAATTCACATGAGTTGAATGGTGATGATATGCTTGGATAATTAAGGTTTTATGAATAATCTTAATTTACTTATGTTGTCTTGATGAGTTGTACATGCATACATTTGGATCGACCCTTGTGTGGATAAGTAGCGGTGAAACTATGGGTTCACGATTGGCTCGATCCATGATGGATAAGTAGCGGTGAAACGCTGGGTTCACATTTGGCTCGATCCCATTAGGGATAAGTAGTGGTGGCTTTTAGTCTTGTCCGGATCGAAAATGACTTGAATTCTATGATAATGAATCGGAAGTGGGGTTAAAAAAATATTCCCAAGATTGGTATCACATGCATATTGAGTCACATTTCATTGTTGTCACATGAGTCATTATTTAATATATGATGTGTGTAATGAAATTGTGATTTTTAATTGTATGGGTAATTGAATCATTTGGATGGATGACATTTATGCTATGTGTAATAAATATGAATATGTTATACTTGGAATGTTTGTATAATCAAGTTATCTTGGAATATCACTTGAAGTGTGTGGAATCCGTGTATAGATCTTGTTTCTATATTATTTCCATTTATATACTTTTGGATAATGATGTGAATTATCACCCTTCTGTTATGATGTTTCCTCTATGTGGGTAACGTGCAGGTTCCGAGGATAGCGGTGCTTCGCATGAGACTAGTTGAAGAGTCTAGCTAGTTTATCCTTTACTAGGTAGTTGAGTCATTGCTCTGGTCATGTAACACGAGATTTATCTGGATTTCTGCTTTGATGAGATTTGTTATGTATTCTCATCTATTTTGATTTATATGATTGAGATACTATGTTGATGTGGCCTTGGTGCCAATGCATAAATTCTGATGACTTGGTTATATTATAGATTCATTTCTTTTTCATCGAATGATTATAGTATGAGATATAATCATTGATAATATCGTGAATATTAAATGGTCGCTATGAAAATGCATGAATTATTCTAAAGCATGACATTCAAATATATGTTATGATTATGACCATGTGCATGTATGATTTTAATATTGAAAGAAATATCATGTGGCGCCTCTTGTTATGCATTCTATTTACTCGATTGTATAATATATATATATATATATATATATATATATATATATATATATATTTGGGGAATTAGAAGGGATGTTACCAAAGTCAAGAAACCTATGAAGTTTCAAGGCACTAGTAGATGAAAGTAAGATACCTCGAGCGGGAAAAAGTTTTAGGTATCTTAGGATTCTTGTAGCTGTCTGATAATATGGTACTAATGGCTTAGACACAAATTGACTGAGATGCTGAACAACATATGAGATATCAGGCCTAGTATCGGTTAAGTAAATCAACATGCCGATGTGTGTCTTGTATGATGAAGGATCTTCAAGAGGTATACTATCTGTAAGAGAAAGCTTGAGTGCGGGATTAAAACAAACAGATGAAGACTTAGTAGCCATAAATCCTATATCTTCGAGAAGTTCAAGGCTGTATTTTCTCTTATTCATAAATATTCCTTTATCAACCCTGACAATTTCAAAAACTAGAAAATATCTCAACTGGCCAAGGTCTTTTATTCTAAAGGTTGCATCCAATAGTTTCTTGACATGCTTTATTTCCCGTAAAGAGTTCCCTGCCAATACTATATCTTCTACATACAATAGTAGAGCAATGAAATTATGTTGATCAACCTTTACATATAAGGAGTGATTGGCCAGTGATTGAGAAAAGAAGAAAGTTTAGAGTACCATTGTCTTCTAGCCTGCTTCAATCCATATAGGAACTTCTGAAGCTTACAAACATGAGATGAATTTTTGTGAACAAGGCCAAGTGGAAGCTTCATGTAGACTTATTCATGCAAATCACCATGTAGAAATGCATTGTTAACGTCTAATTGCTCCAAATACCACCCTTTGTTAGCAGCAATAGAAAGTAGTACTCTAACTATGGTAATTTTTCCACAGGAGAAAAAGTATCAAAGTAGTCAATTCCTTCCATTTGAGTGTAACCTTTTGCAACCAATATGGATTTATACCTCTTAATATTAGCATGATATTTGATTTTATATACCCATTTGCAACTAATAAGTGTTTTTCTTGGAGAGAGATCAATTACAATCCAAGTTTTATTTTCTGCAAGTGCCTATAATTCAACACTCATAGCATTTTTCCAACAATCAAGTTGTATGGCTTGGTTAAATGTTTTCGGTTCAATGGTTGAGGAAATTGAACAACAGTAATGTTTGTAGGTGGGAGAACATTGAGCATAGGAAAGAACAAATGAAAAAGGGTAAGGGGTTTTGGTTATTATGGGAAAAGATTTGTTAGAAATGGAACAACAATGATAATCAACAAGATAACTCGGTGGTTGAGAGATGTGGGTGGATTGTCTAATAGGTAAAGGGAGAGTACCATTATTATCAGACAAGACATGTGTGTCACTGGGAGCAATTTTGAACTATTAGGTAAGAATTGGTTTTTGGTTAAAGGTTGTATTTGAGGGGTTATATATATATGTAGAGTTAGGGCTAGCAGCAGATGACAATTCATCATTAGTTATAGATGTACTAGGCATAGAGCTGGTACCAGCATGAGACATTACATTATCATGTAAAGGGCTAGTCCTGTCATTATCAGAGTGATGGTCAGGTTGTGTGTAAGAAGAAGATAATGGAAATAAATGGGGATATAGGGAAGATATGAGACTGGATAATAGAACCATACTAGTGTTAGTCTGGTGAGTGGGGAAATAAGCCTGAGAAGGAGGGTCCTCATACAGAGGTTGGTCAAATGTAGGTGATGCAGAGGATTATTTAGAGGGATGAGATGTGGAACTCTGTTGAAAAGGAAAGGTTGTTTCATAAAAAATAACATTCCTTGATGCAAAAGCATAGTGGTTTTGCAGGTCATACAAAATGTGTCCCTTGGTTCACTCTTGGTAACCTAAAAATGATTTTTCTTGCTCGAGGATCAAATTTTGTCCCGTGAGCTTGTAATGTTATGGCAAAGTTAAGGCATCAAAAAACCTTTAGGTGTAAGAAAGAGGGAGCTTATCAAATAATAGTTTATAAGGGAATTTTGATTTTAAAAAGATGAGTTGGCAAACGATTGATGAGATGTATAGCATGTTGGATACATAAATTCCACATGTTTAAGGGAATGCTAGAGTGGAAAAAATAATGATCTAGCGACATTGAGAATATGTTGATGTTTCCTTTCTACCACCCTAATTTATTAGGGTGTTTTTACACATGACTTTTGGTGAAAAATTCCTTTTAGTTAACGAAAATTTAGACAGGGAAACAAATTTTATGCCATTGTTAGACTTGAGGTAAAGATGTGTGGAACTGATTCATAATATAAGCTATGAATTGAATAAAACTCTTTTTAGTTTGGTCTTTAGTTTTTAGAAAGATAACCCAAGTGTATCTAGAGTAGTCATCTACCAGGATTAAAAAATATCTATGTTCTAACATGGAAATAATGGAGAAAGGCCCCCATAAATCAGCATGCAAAATTTCAAAGGGAGCACAAGAGTAAGTAATACTATTTGGGAAAGGTAATCTTTTCTGTTTGCCAAAATGGCAGGCATCACAAGGTGTATTATTATTTTTATAATCATTGTAAGGAAAAAATTTAGAAATAGTTTGTAAACCTATATCTAAAACATGGCCTAATCTTGAATGTCATATGTTACAAGAATTATTTACAACAATTACAAGTGAAAATATGACCTACAAAATCAAGAACATATAGGCCTCATTGCAAATTAGCTATATCAATCATTTCCTTGGAATGGTTATGCATAATGTGATAGGTATTAGCATTGAATTGTAAGGAACAATCATTACTGGTAGCTAAGTTTGCATTAGATATAAGGTTTACATGGAATGTAGGGATGTAAAGGACATCGTGTAGAGTTAGACATGGATAAATAGCTATACTACCAGATATTGAAGCAATGAGTTTGGAACCATCAGGTAAAGTAATGGGAACGAGAACTATGTTCTTATATTCAATAAATGAATCAATATTAAAGGAAATATGGTCTATATAGCATCTGTGTCTAGAATCCATAGATTAAGATTCTTACCATTCGGATTGGATGAGTGTGAGTTTAAGATGAAGGGTGATGTGGTGATAGAATTGGCTTTGGATTGGGAGGCAAACTTTGATTGTTGAAGCAATTCCATAATATTGTTATATTGGTCCTGAGTGAACCCAAACGAGGTTGCAGATGGCCCTTGATCAACTGAGTCTAAAACCCTGTTAATTGTGGCTGTTGGTTGAGAACCCGCATCAGGAGCATTTTGAGGTTTTCCTTTCCCTTTGTATCATGGTGGAAATCCATACTTAAGAAAGCATGTTTCAGTAGTGTGATTTGTCCTATTGTAGTGAGTGTATACTCTGTTGTTACTTTTTGAGTTATTGAAGCTATTATTCTTTTCCTTAAAACCATTGTTCTCATGTTTGCCATTGAAGTTTGCTGGATAAGAACTAGCATTTAAGGTTGTTTCCTATTCAATATTACCATTACTGAGAATGATTCAGATACAGAACTGTGCAATTCTATTTCTTATTGAATAACAAGTGATAATGCCTTATCAATTTCAGGTAAATGATTCATCATCATAATCTGTGACCTAGAGTGTGTGAATTTGTCATTCAGAACTTTGAGAAATCTGATAACATAATCTTGTTCTCTATAGGTTTTAATAGAAGCAATCACACCACATGAACAAGAAATTGCACATGAACAAGTATGGATTGGGCGATACTTTTCTAATTCATCCCAAAGTACTTTCAATTGAGTAAAGTAGTTCGAGACATCGAGATTAACCTGATGAAATTTGTAGAGATCCTCTTGAATGTCTGAAATGCGAAAGATATCATTGTGCGAGAAACGAATATGCAGATTTTCCAAACTCCAACTGCATTCTCGATCCAAATCACATATTTCGCAACTGATTCAGATATAGATCGTTGAATCCAAGCAAGAACCATTGTGTTGCAACAAATCTAAGGAGCATAAAGCAGATTAGAAATAACATGTTTGGTTATGGTTTCATTGATGGATTTTTAGCTTATATTTTAAAAATGATAAATATATTAAAATTTTATTTATATTTTTTAATTATTCTATATTATAAATCGTTTATATAAAATTTATTTTTTTAAATATGAAAAATATATAAAATAGATGGACAAAAAAAAAGAAAATTAAATTAGGATTGAGCAAAAATTATTATCAAAATGACACGCCAACACAAAAGTAACTTGGAACTAAGGTTGTCATCATGACAACATTGAATTTATATCAATTAAATAAGTGTTAAATTAAATAAAATAAGAGTTTAATTGATATGCAATGTCTAACAATACATTATAACATTAAAATGTAATACTTTAAAAGAAGTTAAAATTAAAGACAACCTTTTTAAATAAATGAAGGGTTGTGATTCACTGACAGTCGGTGTAAAATTTCTTTATACTGCCAATATATTTCAATTAAATCTATTAAACAATTAAATATTATTATATAAATGAATAATAATTGAAAGATAGACATTATGTTGTCCAAATAATTGAAAGTTTAATATAAATAAAAATTCATTTATGATATAAAATCAAAAAGTTTAAAATAATAATAATATATTATTAATAATAGTAATAGTAATAATTATGACTTCTAAATTTTATTGATAGTTAATGAAAAAAATTGTAAAATGCTTTCAACATTATAATGATATAAATGGCTTATTTAAAAAAATAAAACTATTTTTTTTTGTTTGCAACTAAAGTTGATATTTGTTATTTTATAAAATTAAGTTAAAATAATTCTTTTTGAATTTTAATTAATTTATTGTATGAAATTGTAAAAGATATATATTATACTTAAAATATATTTATAATACAATTAAAAGTGAAATAGTATTAGTACATAATATTAAAATTTACGGTACTCAAAATAAAAGTATTAATAATAATTTATAATATAAAATTAAATAATAAATGCAAAAACTAAAATTGATAATCACAATAATGAAATGTAAATTTTCAAAATGCTATTTAGAGTCACAATTAATTTTTAAAAAAATTATATAAGTATGTATTTTTTTGGGTATGAATATAAGTATGTATTAGATTTTAATAAAAGAGTAAATTTCATTTTTAATAGTGATATGTAATTGATTCTAAAATTTATATTTAATGTCACTAATATATAATTATATAAATCTATATGCTATTTAAATGAAATTTATATTAACATAAAAGGTGTGGTATAAATAATAAATAATAAATAATAAACTTAAGATTGAAGAAAAAAGTGAACGAATTTTTTAGTTTATTAATTAATGAAAAACAATAATGAGATTCTTATCATTTATGATACACTTTTACTTTTTTTTCTTCATATATTTCATATAAAATTAAATTTTTTATTAATAACAATTAATTAAGATCACTCTTATATATATATATATATATATATATATATATATATATATATATATATATATATATATATATATATATATATATATATATATATATATATATATATATATATATATATATATATATATATATATATTTAAGTATCGATAGTGAATAAGACATATAATAAGAAAAATATCTCAACCATTTATATATTTTACTTCGAATTTTTATTATTTAGGCTACGTTTGAATAAATGAACTAATGAACTAGAACGGAGCGGAGTGGAATAGAACATGATATAATGGAATGGAGACAGCGGAATATAATTGAGATTTTGTTCTATTATTTGTGTATATTTTATAATTTAATGGATCAGAATAGAACAACTTAGTTTATTTTATTGCATGCACTTTAAATTGGGTAAAATGAAAATGAAAATATTCTATTGCAAGAATATAAAAAACTGAAGTGGACTTTTTCACAAACGTGACTTTAAAAATAGAAAATTAGGACATACAATATGGAGGACGTAACACAAATGATATACAAAATATATTTACCAACTTGGTTTTGAAAAGAATGTATGTGTGTCACTATTTTAGAGATGAATAATTTTGATTTCTTTTTTTAATAGAGATCATGGGATGGTGGTGTTAATGGAGGGTTGGGATTTATTCTTACTATAAATAATAATCTTGAATGAAAAATGATTAAATTAGGAAACAATAAATCTATTTGTACGTAACAATTATAATGACTTGATGATTAATGAATATTTGATATAAAAATCTAGAAATAATTGTGTCAGGAGTAAGTAACGTATGTTATTTGGAAAAAAATTAATCATGATTAAAATTATTTATACTATTCACACATATATAATTTGGGAGTTAAAAAAATCTACTCAATTCTTTCACTTCCTTCACTTATTGTAACAATTAGTAAATATTTAGTAACTCTTACTTTTCAGAATTTTTTTATATAAAATGTAACGTATGAAGCTTAAATTTTTATAATATCGATGGTAGAATTGATAAATATATTAATTTATAATAGATAATTTTTTGTTAAATTATAAGTAAAAAATATATATTAAATTGCAATTTATAATTATTTGTTAAATTATAAGGTAATTTTTTATTAAAAGAAAAAATATTATATATTTTAAAAGTATAAGTAAAAAAAATTAAATTCTAATATATATTTTTTTGGTAAAAAGAATTGAAAGTTTCACAGCAATAAAAGTATTTGAACTTTTTTTATTTCGATCATGATAAAATCTTCATAATTAAATGATAAATATATATATATATATATATATATATATATATATATATATATATATATATATATATATATATATATATATATATATATATATATATATATATATATATATATATATATATATATATAAAATCAATTAACGGAATTGATGATGTCTAATTTGGACAACGATAGTTTAAACGACATATAATTATTTTGGAAGATTTAATTTTAATGTAAATATTTGGCCGTAAAAATTTGACATATTTAGTTAAAAATGATAATTATTGAAATGTCACTTCTTTATTTGACAAAATAAAAGTAAAATTTTAACTAAAACCATTTTATAATTTTTATTGTATAATCGATAAATATATTTTAATTTGTAATAATAATAATAATATTATTATTATATTATTATTATTATAATAATAATAATAATAATAATAATTATTATTATTATTATAAAAGTTAGTAAATATTTAATAACTCTTATTTTTCATAATTTTGTATATGAAAAGTAACATATGAAGCTTAAATTTTTATAATATTGTTAAATTAAAAGTAAAAAATATATATTAAATTGTTATTCATAATTATTTGTTAAATTATAAGATAAATTTCTATTAAAAGAAAAAATATTATATATTTTAAAAATATAAGTAAAAAAATTAAATTCGAATAAAAAGTGATCTTGCTCTGATATGTAACATCGAAGATAAGATCGTTTGTTTGAATAACCATGTTGTTCTGTTATTATGAGATTTGAATTACTTTGGTGGTAATCGAAGATGTTTTGATTCGATGAAGTTATTTTAGAAGTATTTATTAAACAATGTTTGAATATGAATTTTCACTATGAGTAAGTTGAAAATTATGATTGCTAATCATGATGCATTTAATGTAATTGATTGTTGAAAACTCGTGTTACGGAGCATGATATATTTTACTATGAAATTTGTTTGAAGTATAATGTGACACTTTTTCGGTGCTTTACTCTGATTTAATTTTTAAATTATTTTACGATTATTCTTTAAAATTTAGAAGGGTGTTACACTCGTCGTCCTAAGAAGCTGTCATGCGCCTCACAAACAAAGTGGAAACTAGCCGTTACTACCACATGCAGAGGTGTAGTTAAGGGCAAAAAAAGTATTGTCGCTTATAGAGACAGCCGATCACGTGTTCCTAGTCGAGGAGCAGACGTGAAAGTGCCTTTATTTTTGGACCGTTCCAATCGCAGGAGTGAATTGGACCGTGTTTAGCCACTAACACTATTATCGGAGCATAAATTTCAAGAATTTCAAGAAAGGCAAATGTCATTGTTTAGAGAGTGTCATACATGAAAACAACTATTTCCTCTTGTATTAATTAGATCCTCATTAAGTAGGTAAAATGATAAGTGTCATGTTATTAGTTCTCTCATGTAGTGTGGAAAGTTTGTTCATTTGTGGGGTTCATCCATCAAAGTGTATCAAACTACATGTTATGAAATTGGAAACATTTACCTAATAGACATAAGCAAACCGAGTAGATTTTGCAACTTCCTACATGTCTATTTATTTAAGATATCATAGGAGTTCAACTAACCATTTATCAAACTTATTAAATCATATTTTTAAGAGGAACAAACAACTACTATACAATCAAATTCAATCAACCATAGTACCACCAAAGTAAGACAGCAGAAATTATCGGCATATCGTGAGGTCTAACAATTTTCAGACACAATAGCACTTTACGGGGTCACGATTAATCATTCCATCTCGTGCTTCTCATTAAGTAGTATGGTGGATGTTCGCATCAATATTTGTGTCAGTTTTAGTTTAAACTCATTATAGAAGTTGTATCACTTACATCTTATTCATTGTTAAGAATTAACGATTTCTTAATAAAAATACATTTAAGGGGTAAATAAACATGATTTTTATCTTTATAAATATTTCAAATTTAATTTTTAGTCTTTATAAAAAAATATCACATTTTAATTTTTATAAAATTATTTGGTACAACATTTTAGTCCTTCTACAAAAATTAAAACTATGTGCATAAATAATTTTGTAGTGACTAAAATAAGATAATTTTTATAAGAACTAAAAGTCAAATTTAATAATTATGTAAGGACAAAAAATATATTTAACGTTATATTTAATATTGTATTTTTGAAGCACAATAAAGGAGAGAGTTTGTTTACATGTTTGATAGCAAAAGAAATTTTGTATCTTAGAATTTAATAGAATTGTAAATTTATATTTCAAATTCTAGGCAAAAATAATATATATAGGAAATCTCGTGGGTCAGATAGTAGGGAGGAAGAAACAATTTCTCCTATTTTTCTTATGAAGTCATAGAAAAATATGGAGATATCAGTTCTTCCTTCACCATATTGGAAGCAATTTCGTCCTGATTTTCTGCGTTTGACTGTCTCCCTTAAGAATATCGTGCGTTGTCATGTGTTGGCTAGATGGATTAAATGAGGAGCGTGAGCTTGTGTTGGACGATCCAGGTCACACTTAGGCAGGGTGGACCAAGCGATCGCTAACACACCTGACATCTCTTAAGACCCTTACACGAGGCTTTGGGTTGTATGAGTTGTGGGATGTCATTTTCTAGGTCTCAATCAAAATTATCTCAATCTACAATCCCTCAAACACGAGGTCTGAAAAAGGGTGAAGTGATTTAAACCATACATGAGTTAATTTCTTTTTGAGGCATAACCCTGTGGGGCATTTATAATTTCCACTCTTGAATCGAACGAGATGGTCTCTTAGGACGACCTTGACTCCTCCCAAAGAAAGGAAACCCTGAAAGAGAGAGGTGATTCGAATCCACGAGACATTAACCTCTTTCTAAAAAAAAAGTGGACCCATTCGATAAAAGTTATGGGGGAGAGTTTCTTAAGTGTAGCTTGCGGCGACTACGTGCAAAATTTCATACTTTAGTATATGTATTTTGTTCAATGTTTATATTTCTTCCTTGATGGGCTCTTTAATAATCACGCCCTTCAGGGTCTATTAATAAAGATGATGACTATTAATAAGAGGAGAGAGAGATATTCAAATGAAGTGGCAAAAAATAATAGATGTCAATAAAAATGAAGTATTTAAAGAGAAAGACTTAAAAACCATAAAAAATATCTTAAGTAAGGGACCACTTAAAAGGTTGTCACGATGGAAAAGAAAAATAGAGGAAGAAAGTATTGTTGAAGTGATAAGACTAAATAAATAAGCAACTTCAAAAGTATTAAAAGTAAGAGAATAAAATTTTGAAAAACTCCTTAGAATCAAACTAGTGTTTGCACCTTATAAAGCGTAACACTCCGCGGACTTTGGATTGACATGTATGGACCAATATAATGAGAACGAAGTGTCTACACCTTATTAGACTAACGTTTGGTGGATTCTAGATTGGAATGCACTGGTCATTCTGAAGATAAGTAAACGTTCATGACTTATTCAATTCAATCTTTAGTGAATTGTGGACTGGTTTGCATAGGTCGATTTTAAGAGAAGCCAATGTCTACACCTTATTTGACTCGACACTGGTGGACTATGGACTGACATAAATGAATTGATTAGTGTTTGTCCTTATTAGGATCGACATTTGGTGAACTGTGGACTGGAATGCATATGCTAACTTTATGAGAAGCAAACATCTCCGACTTTTCAAGCTAGACACTTGGTAGAATTTGGAATGACATGGATGACCATGCTATACAACTTTCGTTATGCATTGACGTGTTTAGCTCAACTTGATCATTCATGTTATTTTGAGCTTCAACTTGATGAAAATAACAACAAACTCTTACTCGAAATTGTGGTCCTCCTAAGGGTTCCCTACGACATGTCATGCATCCTGAACGAGCGAGTGACATAAGTTGCCCGTGCTTATCTTCATGCTTCTCTATGAACGAGTAACGTAAGTTGCACGTACTGAACTCCATGCTTCTACATGGATAAGTGACATAAGTAGTGCGTCATCAACTCGTTTCTACGGTAGGAACGAGTTATGTGGTTAGTTTAGTTAAAGTCTAATAAGATTATAAATAACGAGGACTATAAAAATCGATTAGTGATTGTAAAGATAAAAATCTTTCATTAGTGATTGTACTCTTAATATTCTTTCATAGATATTTTATTAAGTTGCTCATCTGTTATAATTATTTTGTGATTACATATGTGGACAGTTCATATTAATTGTCAACATGAAGTTAACTGGAAAAAAAAAAAAAAACTCTGGGATCCCCTTGGTGAATTGTGTGATGCTATTAAAAAAAACTTCTTGCTTTCAAGCAAATACCATGATTAGTTCCTAATTTAGTTATATTTTTAGTGAAAAACAATCTCTTGGAGAAAACCAAATATGCAATGTACATCCAAAAGAATTGTACTCAACTTTTTTAAAATATGATCAAAATTACATTTGCTTTTGCACACAATGTAACCAAAACTTATCCAGCAAAGAAAAAACAGAATCTGTGGAGTTGTCTCCAATATGTTTCTAAGAACTTTATATCAAAGAACAAATCATTCAAAAGAATTTGAATTTGAGTCTTAACTAAAACAATTTTCAATCAATAGTGATTCAAAAGCCTTTGGCTTAAGAATGTGTTGCAACTGAGATTTCTGGCTTTTCACTCTTTCTTCCAAAGGAATAATAACTTTGGAATTAGTTTTAATACCTTTTGGCCATTCTGTGCATCCTTTCATCCCACGAGTTATGTGAGGATTATTGCTATCTTTTGAGTTTCCTTGTCCCAATAATTCAAAGTGTTTGATGCTACTACCTTCAATAGAATCTTGAGTTTCACCAATCATGTTGCACTCCTTTTGTTTGTACCAACCATGACAATCCATTCCATGTTGAGAATATTTTGTGTTAGAAATTGCCTTTTCGTTGCGACACAATCTTAATTGATTAGAGACCGGAGAAGTATATAACTTGCCAGTTTCTTCACTACATTCCTCATAGATTGGAAATCCATCATCTGATTTTGAGAAATTATAACAAAGTTCTAGAATTTGTTGAATGTTAACGGATTCAACCACTTGTTCAATCAACTGAGCCTCCTCTATCTCCTCATTGCTAACTTTGTCTCCTTTTGATCTTAGAAACCTTTGTAGATAAGCAATCAACTCTACCATTTGATTATGTTTCTCTTCAAGTAGATTCTTCACATCGTCTAGCTTCATTTGCACGCGTTCTTCGCGCCATAGCTCAATCATTTTCGTCATCTCCCTCTCTTCTTCAACTTCCTTGTAAATTTTCATTGCTTCCCTCATTAGCTTCTCAATCTCACCTCTGTCTTCTTCTATTTGGTTGCTCAACTCATCGCACTCCTCTTCTGTTAATTCTCTTTTATTCTTTTCCTTTTCGTAGTTTTTCCTATACCGATCAGCACATTTGTTCGCCTTCTCCAATTCCTTCAACAATTTGGTATTCAAAATCTCCATCTTCTCTCTACTTCTTCTCTCCTTTATCAACTTATCCTCTAACTCATCTAACTTTTTTTCAATCTTCTTCTGTTCTTTGCATTTCCTTAACACTTTTTCCTCTTCAAGATTTTGCAAAAATCGTTTAATTTTTTTCTTAGAGGAATTCTTTTCAGCTTTAAGTTTTCTAACCATCTTTTGTGATCGAAGTAGTTCTTCGAGAAGAACCTCGACGATCAAGTCATGTTGATCGCCGACTAATTTTTTGTCTTCTAGAATCTTACTCCAATGAACTATTGTAGACTCATTGGATCCTTTATTATGCAAGTGGTTCCATTTTGTTTCTCTTTCTCTTGAAGATTTGATCAATGGCTTAAAGTCTTCAAGCTTAGGACAACATTTCAAAACATCTAATTAGTTTTTTTATCAATGACTATTGAAATGATCAATGTTAGTGTCGTCTCTTTGTCTGGTATTCGTGTCTGTGTTCGTGTCACAATTTGTAACATTAACCTCAATTTACAACAATTGTTGGAATGTGACAAAAACAAAAGTATCACATTGACATAAACATATGCATACCTTAAATTTCGAAGATTGAAATGATCCATCACTGATAACATCATGGCCGCAATCACCAGAGACCTCAACAAACCGCAACTGCCACAAACCAGCTGCGAGTTTCCTAGCAGAAACCTCATTTTTCACGAAACCTTGTCTGAAATTCACAGGGGAGCTGTAACCATAATGTTTCTTACGAGTACTTCTACGGCGGAGAGCAATGCCGATGTTTGAATTTGGATGTTTCCGTGTCTCTAGAGTAAGAGAGTGATCGGCGGAGGAAGCCATGAAGAAAGAAAGGTTCATAGACATAAAGAGAAAAGTGAAAGAGACATAGGAAAAAACAAAGTTTGATTTGGAATTTTGAAATGTTTGTGTCTGGTTAGTGCTGTGTGCTGACTAAGATTTTATTTTTGCATGCATTTTTCTTTCTTTCTTTTTTATTCCAATTTAAAATACTTTAAATAATAACATTATTATTTTGCTGGTTATTCTCATAAGTTGTTATGATTTTATTTCTTACTGTTTATTTAGATATTAGTTATAACCATATGTGTATATATTTGGTAGGTTAATAATAAATTTCAAGTTGGTGATATTATTTTTTCTCTTTTTGGTTATTAGTTTTCTGCATTATCTCTTTTCATGATAATGTTTTCAATTTTCATAATTATATTGGATAGAAATTAACATGGTATCATAAAGAAATTAAAATTTTATATTTTTTCTCTTATAAAGATCCACACCTTTCTTAAATTGTACTTTCTCATTTATTAGAGAGCTATCATGTATTCTATCAAATCTATAATTTTAAAATTTCATTCTGATTTTTATCTTGATTATTTTCTTTTTGAAACACATATTTTTCGTACGTGTTCATTTCTTATTGATTATGCAAGATATCGTTCTGAACTACATTATCATAGTACATCTCAAATTTTCTCTCTTCCTCAGAAAATCTCGACGTGCTCTAACCCTATTGCCATCACAAGATAGCATCCTATCACTCCTCACTATCTTTAGAGAAAAACCTTTATGCAATTTATTTCCTACTTTTATCTTTCACTTTCTTCATCGGTCTGCTCTAAAAACTTCTTATTTTTGTTGTAGGATTTTTCCGTGAACAAAGTATTTTTGATTATCGATTCCACAGGGATTGGTGCATGTTATAGTCTTTCAATAGAAAATTATGTTTTAAGATGATGTAACCAAAGGGTTTGTTATCTACTCTACTAGAACCATGAGTTTCCAAACAACAACTAAATTAATTCTTTCAAAGAGAGTTATAGTTTGGATTAGAGAGAGTTTGAGATTGTTTTCAAGTTCAGAAGGCATGTCAAGATTAGTTTCATTGATCTAGTTTCATACATATTCATTTAATCAAGTGATGAACATAATAGATGATTTCTACAAATACATATCCTCTCAATCTTGTAGATTTCCCACCAAGATTGTGAATGTTATCATGTTAATCCTTGCATGATTCCTCACTACAACTATTAGCATAATAATCATTAAGTTCAATATTTTGTAAACTCTAACACACAAATCTATTCCTAGCATTTGTTTATGAGAGGATGAATATCCTAGGTCACTTTGAAATATTCTTTTCCAAGCAAAACTCAAAGCATAAAGATGAAGAACAAAGATATTCAACTATATTAATCATCAACTATGTTCATACACAAATGGATTAAAAGAAATACATACTATATAGATCAACTACCTCTAATCTTGACACAAAAAGAGCTTAGCCACTCATTTCCATGGTTGCTTGCTCTCAAGATTGTTGGTAGTGATGATGAAAATCAAGGAAATCAAGAAGGAAAAGCTATGGTTTTCTTCCTAAACTTGCCCTAGATTTACAAAGATGAAAAGATAATGATGGTGAGTGTTTTCTTGCTTCCTTTACAAGCCAAAAAGGTCTGGTGAAGTGATGGGTTGGTGGCTCCAAAGGTGAAAGCATGGGCTATCCTTTTTTCTGAATTTCGCAGACTTGATTAAGTCATGCTCATCTTGCATTTGTGACCTGTAGCATGCTTCCTCTTCAAAATTATCTTCAAAAGAATCATCCCTAAAGCTCTTCAAGTGCCCTTGAATCCAAGCTTGGGAGAATTAGTTAATAAATTCCTACAATTAAGAGTGAAAGTAAGTTAAATAATATATATTAAACAAAAACTAAATAAAACCTAATTAAAACAAAATACTAGAATAAATATACAAATTAAATACAAAGACATTGTTAAGGACCACAAAATAATGTACAAAATAACTACAAATTGGTCCTTAACAACTCTCTAACTTACTTCTTTGTTTGTCCCCAAACAAAAGTCAATAATCTTACAAAGCTAGAAAGAACAAAATGCAAGCATGCAAACTCACACAAGAGTAATGGTTCAAACTCGACATACGTGCAAAACACACATCAATCGCTTCTTCTAAACACAACATGGCCATGAATTAAGTTCTAAACACAATATATAAAAACATATAACAAAATAAAAGATATGTTCACACTTGAATCACCTAATCGTTTCTTCAAAGTTCATGAAGAACAAAATGCATATTCACAAAGGACCAAACACTCTCACTAATAATTATGCACATCCAGAATAATTCATGCATTCATCGAAACAAGTCAAATGATAAAATGGAAACAAAGATCACTAAGGACTTTCAAGGTTGTAACTTGGCTTAGGTTAGAAACAAGGGATATTTAAGTACAAAGCCATTGAAACGAATCGGGTAAAAGGATATGAAGAGCATTTCACAACTAATTCCCATCTCATTATTCACAACCTCTTTTCTTTCCACACAATGATCCTCTTTTTTTTTCTTTTTCTTTTTGTTCTCTTTTTATAAACAAATTTCTTTCTTCTTTTGTATTTTTCTTTTTCTCTATTCTTTTTGATTCTTTAGGATCATTGTGCCATCACTTCTAAGTTCTTTTTGATCCACCTCCCCAACTTTATTTATATCAATCCCCTCTTTTTTATTATTTATTTAAGACATGCTCTTCAAGGGCTAATTAACAAAAGGGTTGGTATTCAAACAAGAAAATTTATAGAATGAATGATCATTGAATTTTTCAAAGATCATCAACAACTATTAAGTGGCCTACTTAACAATTAGTTGATTTGATACATTCATCCTACAAATACTATTTAAGCTCAAAAGGGTTCACAAGGATTCACTCTCTCACGGGTAATTGAAGCCCTTTTAGAATTGGTGGTTTTCCTCATAATGCACAAAATTGCCTTGATCATTTCTTAGTTTCCAAGTTATCACAAACAAGTAAAGATTAAGCATGAATCACACGAGTTAACACAACTATTAGGCACTCAATATTTGGTAAAAAGTGGAAGCTTCTCACATATATGGTTTATGTCCTAATGATTCGAATGTGAACACAAAATGTTTTGTACATGCCAAAATATCTTGCATAAAGAACAAATTTCATAGACATGTTATGTTTCTACAAAACGATTAAATGTGTACCTTCTTTGTGGAATGAATCAAGAATTTTATCATCACCATCACTTTGGTGAAACACGCTTACTAGCTTTGAAGAACCATTTGAACACTCCGGACAAACCACAAGAAGTAAATTCAAACTAAATACTATAATCTAAAAATAAAATAAAATAGAACAAAATAAAAGAAACTAAACTTAAAATGAAAAGACACCCCAAAATGGTGTTAAAACTTAAAAGAAGTATTTAGGCTCCATGCCTACAAAATATTAATTGAATTACAAGCCAATCCCCAAAATTGGATGGCAACCAACAAAATCGAGTTTAAAACTAAAATGCAAAAGTAAAATCTAGAACTAGAATCTGAAAGTAAAATAAAAGCAGGAAAATAAGAGAAATCATCGATCGAGGCCTCAAGAATCGAATCTCCAACAGACCGAGTCGAACCGAACCGAACGAACTCTCTTCACCAACATCCTCATCTCCCACCTCCTCAAGATTTGGCCCGACCCGCCAACCAAAGATATGTCTGGGCTGCTCACCCGTGAGTGAAATGGTTCACACGGGCTCTCTAATCTGCGAGCAAGGTGCTCCATGCTCTCATGCATAAACAAAATGCTCTCGATGAGCGAGATGCATCTGCTGTTCCATTCTTCCGATGGGCTTGCACGAGGAAGTGCTGGCCAAGTACACTGGCAGCAGTATACCAAGGACCCTACAAAATCGATCACGTAGTGATCATCAACAAATCCATCAATGGTTAGGTGTCCTCTGCGGAAAGGCCACCTTCGCCCTCTTAAGCAAACCCATAATCAACCTGGATATGTGAGAGCACACTTTATCGCTCCCCACGGAGGTATAACTAAGCGTAACCTCTTGACTCATTCGCGATCGACGGCCAAAATCAATTTGCTCCTCATCGAGCATGTAAGCAATCAAACCTCGTCTCCATGGGTATCGAAGATGTGTGGCTCCTAGGTTTCAGATTGTAAAGAGCCACACACATCATAACTCGGGCACTTGTTTTCGGACTGGCCTGTTGAATTTCAAAGGTTGACCAGCCCGATTCAACTCATAAGAATGCCCAGACAAACAGAGCTTATTCCTCAGCATGTTGTAATCCCAATTACCACGAGCAAGGTGCTCATGGTAGACATCTAGTTGGTCCTCTGGGGCTGTCGGTTGATGCCCGAAAGCGTGATTGCGGTGAGAGAAAGAAAGCGGTTGCCTCGAACAACGGAAGCAAACCTAAAATCACATCCCTCGGCCGAGATAGCATTGGCATAAAACTCACGAACAAGCTCCACGTTCACCTTTGTCTGAGGATTACAAAGAACTTCCAACCCATAGTTTTCAAGGATGACCTGAGGCGTGCAGTAGTGCCCTTGCTCACGGAGGCTGATGGTGCGCTCAGTCCAGATGTTTCGCTCCTCGAGCTCTTTGTAGCGAGCCTCCCGAGCAGCTCCCAAATCGAAGATCGAACGCAGGAGAGGGCCCCGAGAGGAAACCCTTTGTCGCTTAGGTGCCATCTGAAATTTTCAACACAAAATCAACGGAAAAATGACACCGAGGTGTCCATTAGCAATGAATCATGCAAACAGCAAAGCAAACCAACCAACCAAAGAATTACAACTAATCGGAAACACTAAAAACACAGCAGAAGAATTTTTCAAAATTCTGTAGACCGCGCTGAGCGCGCTCTGCGATTTGCAGAAAAATTCTTCTGCAAAACAGAATTTTTCTCCACACAAACACTTCCTAGGGCAGCGAAAATAATATCCTATTACTTCTCTAACACAAAAACATCCTAATTCTAAGAGAAAATTCGAAAATTCCTAACCCTAGGTTTTCAAAATCTAACCTAAACATGCAATGTATACGAAATTGAGAAAGGAAAAACATAGAATACTTACTAGGAAGCCTTGGTTGATTGATTGATTGCAGAAATTCACAAAAATTCGGAGATTTTGGTTGGGGTTTTGGGATTTTATAGAGTGAGGAATGGTGAAGAAAAGAGTGAAAAAGGTTGAAAATAACCTAACCCTTATTTAAACATCTCGGCCACGAATGGGCCTCCAAAATCTGATTTTCAAATTATTTTTTATAAAACATCCGACATGGCCTTGATCCTCCCGCGAAAGTTCCGGATGGGTCAAAGTGCGGCCGGTCTGCAATTTTGAAATTTTAAGAAAACAGCAAAATTAACAGTGCGGGCAAGTGTAAATGAGTTTAAGGAAGAATACTTACAATGTTGGGGTGCCTCCCAACAAGCGCTTTGTTTAACGTCGATAGAGCTCGACGGTTCATGATGATCATTGATCATCAAAGAAGGATTCGACTATGTTGCGGCTCACCTCTCCACCAACGTACCGTTTCAACCGCTGCCCATTCACCATCCATTCTTTTGTTCGTGCAAGATCTTGCAAGACAATTGCACCATACTCTTTGACTTCTTTGATTAAAAACGGACCGGACCACTTTGTTTTGAGTTTTCCCGGAAAAAGCCTCATCCGGGAATTGAACAAGAGAACCTTTTGTCCCGGCCTTAATTCCTTGATCTTTATCTTCTTATCATGAGAAACCTTAACTTTTGCTTTGTACCTCCAGTTTGAATGGTATGCTCCCTCGCGCATTTCTTCCAATTGAACGAGTTGTAATTTTCGCTTTTCACCCGCCAAGGATGGATCAAAATTCAAGAATCGGAGGGCCCACAATGCTTTGTGCTCCATCTCTACCGGGAGGTGACAAGTTTTGCCATACACAACCTAAAACGGGGTTAGTCCAATAGGAGCTTTATAGGCGGTTCGATACGCCCACAAAGCTTCATCTATTTTTTGTGACCAATCTTTTCTAGAACCCGAAACAGTTTTTTCCAAAATCTTTTTGATTTCTCTATTAGACACCTCGGCTTGGCCATTTGCTTGAGCGACCCACCATCACTAATGAGCACCCTAGGCACACCAAAACGAGAAAAAATGTTTCTTTTTAAAAATTTGATAACAGTTTTGGCGTCGGCCTTAGGCGAAGCAATGGCCTCTACCCACTTTGACACGTAATCCACAGCGACAAGAATATATTCATTTGAAAACGAAGATGGAAAAGGACCGACAAAATCAATCCCCCAACAATCAAATACCTCCACTTCCAACATATTGTTCAACGGCATTTCATCTCTTTTTCCTATCCCGCCATTTCTTTGACATTTGTCACATGACTTAGCGTGAGCATACGCATCTTTGAATAGCGAAGGCCAATAAAATCCCAATTGTAGGACTTTGGTGGCCATCCGCATTCCATTATAGTGTCCCCCACAAGGGGAATTGTGACAATGCCAAAGAATGGTTTTGGCCTCTTCATCACTCACACACCTTCTTAGCAATCCATCACTACTCAACCTAAAAATGTAAGGTTCATCCCACACATAATACTTCGTATCGGCTAAAAATTTCCTTTTCTCATTCCAAGTCAAATCTTAGGAATTAATCCCGGCCTTGTAATTTGCCATGTCGGCAAACCACGGTCGCTCTTGGATTGCAAATAACTTCTCATCCGGGAATTCCTCCTTCACCTCTTTTTCCTTGTCCGTAATTTTTACGTTCACTAAGCGAGACAAATGATCCGCTACCAAATTTTTCGAACCTTTTTTATCACGGACCTCTAAATCAAATTCTTGCAAAAGAAGAATCCATCGGATTAGCCTTTGTTTAGAATCCGGTTTGGTAAGCAGATATTTTATCGCCGAATGATCTGTGAAAACCACAACCTTGGAACCAATTAGGTAAGGACGAAACTTTTCCAATGCATATACAATTGCGAGCAACTCTTTTTCAGTTGTTGCATAGTTTATTTGAGCATCATTCAAAACTTTGCTCGCATAATGTATAGCATGGAAGATTTTGTTCTTCCTTTGGCCTAATACGGCTCCTACCGCATAATCACTAGCGTCACACATTAGTTCAAAATCAAGTTTCCAATTAGGCGCAGTGATTATGGGTGCATTTATCAAATTCTCCTTTAATTTTTCAAAAGCTAACAAACAATCATTATCAAACAAGAAAGACTTATCTTTGTTGAGCAAGTTGCTCAAAGGTTTGGCTATTTTGGAGAAGTCCTTGATGAATCTTGATAGAATCCGCATGACCCAAAAAGCTCCGAATGCCTTTGACATTGGTAGGTGGGGGAAGCGTCTTGATAACATCAATTTTTGCTTTGTCAACCTCAATTCCTCTTGAAGATATCTTGTGGCCAAGGACGATCCCCTCGGTCACCATAAAGTTGCACTTTTCCCAATTCAAAACCAAATTGGTCTCCACACACCTCTTCAAGACGGTGTCCAAATTTTCAAACATAAATCAAATGAAGCTCCAAAAAGAAAAGTCATCCATAAAACTTCAATTGTTTTCAATCAAATCGACGAATATAGCTTGCATGCACCTTTGGAATGTTGGCATTGCATAAGCCGAAAGGCATACGCCTATCGCGAAAATTCAAACGGACATGTGAAAGCCGTTTCTCATGATCTTCGGATTCACCGATATTTGATTATATCCGAATAACCATCCAAGAAACAATAGTATTATTGTCCCGCCTTTCTAACATTTGGTCCATGAACGGAAGAGGAAAATGATCTTTTCTCGTCGCTTTGTTAAGCCTACGGTAATCAATACACATTCTCCATCCCGTCACTTTTCTTGTTTGCACTAGCTCATCCTTATCATTAGATACAACTGAACCTCCTTTCTTAGGAACAACATGAACCGGCTCACGTCTATCGAAATCGGTAAATCATGCCCGCTTCAAGCATCTTCACTACTTCTTTGCAAACTACCTCCTTCATCACCGGATTTAATCGCCGTTGAGGTTGGGCTACCGGCCTATACTCATCCTCCATCCTAATGTTGTGCATACAATAGGCCGGACTTATGCCTTTTAAATCGGCTAAGACCCAACCAATCGCACTTTTGTTCGATTTCAAAACTTCAATTAAGCTTTCCTCCTCATTCTCCGATAATGTATTGCTAATGATTACGGGCTTTTTACCTCCCTCCTCGAGAAACACATACTTTAAATGAGACGGTAGCTCTTTCAACTCAAGTTTTTGGTCGTCATCTTTTAGATCTTTTTTCAAACTTTCCTCTTCTTCCTCCCAAGGGTGCATTTCCTTTGAAATATCCATTCCTTCCAAACACTCCTCAATATCGCGACTATCATCATCATCATTCACCTCTTGTGTTGCTTCCTCAATAACGTCAATCTTGAAACAATCTTTCTTATCCATGGGATGCTTCATTGCTTCAAAAAGATTAAAGAAAATTTCTTCATCTTGAACTCTCACCTTCATTAGGCCATCATCTATATCAATCATCATCCTAGCCGTCTTCATGAATGGTCTTCCAAGAATTAAAGGTGCATCCACATCTTCCTCCATGTCTATGACAACAAAATCAACCGGAAAAAAGAATTTGTCCACTTTTACCAACAAATCTAAAGCTACGCCGTGTGGACGAGTAATAGACTTGTCCGCTAATTGCAATGTCATTTTTGTGGACTTTAATTCAATCTCCCCCAATCTCTTCACAATGGATAATGGAATCAAGTTGATACTTGATCCCAAATCAATTAATCCTTTTCCAACATATACATCCCCAATAGTAACGGGAAAAGTTACACGCCCTGGATCACTCTCTTTCTTCGGAATAGTGCGTTGAATTATTGCACTACAACTCGCATCCACCATTATGGTTTCTTGATCCGTATATCTCTTCTTTTTTGTCAAGATATCCTTCATGAATTTTGCATATTTTGGCATTTGCTCTAATGCTTCGGTAAATGGAATATTTATTTGCAATTGCTTGAAAATATCCATAAACCTAGCATAGTGCTTTGCATCATCCTTTTTAAAAGGAAGGTGAGAATATGGTAAACTTCTCAATGGATAAGTTACTTCCTTATCTTTTCCCTTTTTCATTTTATTATTTTTCTCCTCTACTTTCTCCTTTTCAACTACACCATTTTCCTTTTCATTTTCAACTAACACCTCATTTTCAACTAATTCATCCTCCACATCAACATTATCATGTTTTTCGACTTCAACCTCTTCATCTTTTTCAACTACCTCTTCCTCCACTATTACTTCTTCATCCTTCTCCACTACTTTTTTCTTCCTTTCAACTACTTTCCTTTTCTCATCACAAACTCTACCACTTCTTGTTGTTATGGGTTTGCAATGCTCCTTAGGATTTGTTTGCGTAGTTGGGGAAAATGATGTCGAAGCACTTTGTTCGGAAAGTTGCTTAGCGAGTTGTCCCACTTGTGTCTCCAAATTCTTGATGGACGCCTCCGTGCTCTTTTGATTAGCCATAGAAGCTTGCATAAATTGAGCTAGAGTGTCTTGAATGTTGGAAGATCTCACTTGATTTTGAGGTTGGTTTTGTTGTTGACCTTGATTTTGTTGTTGACTTTGATTTTGATTTTGTGTTTGATATGGATTTTGCCTTCCTTGATTATTGTTATCTTTCCTCCACCCTCCTTGATAACCTTGATTACCCCTTTGTTGGTAACCTTGGTTTTGATTTTGATAAGGGTAAGGAGCTCGTTGTTGATACCCTTGGCCTTGGTTGGCCACATAGTTAGCTTCCTCATTCTCGGAGGACAAAAGCCGGTTTTATGATCTCCTTTGCACAATTCACAACAAGCTATTTGGTGAGCTTGCTTATTTGATGCTCCTTGTAACTCCATGATTTGTTGAGGGAGTTTAGCCATTTGCTTTGTCAATTCTTCAACTTGTTTTGCAAACAATTTGTTTTGCGCCACAAGTGCTTCATGACTCGAACCAATTTCTAAAACTCCCGTTTTCACTTGTACACCTCCTTGATCATGTTGAGTTTGATGATCATTCCTACCCATCTTCTCAATTATTTGGATTGCTTTATACGGTGTTTTTGCCATCAAAGAACCTCCCGCCGTGGCATCCAACAACAATTTGTGTTGAGGTTGGAGACCATTTCGGAAAATATGAATTTGTGTAAGCTCATCAAAACCGTGGCTCGGACACTTCCTTAGCATAGACTTATATCTTTCTCATGCCCGATTCAAAGGCTCGTTTACTCCTTGCGAAAATACCGAGATAGCCGTCTTAGCCTCCATGAAACGTGATTGAGGGAAAAAGCGTTCAAGAAACATTTCCTCCAAAACATTCCAATTAGTCATTGTCTCTTGCAATTGATCAAGATACCAATCTTTTGCCTTCCCCACTAGAGAATGAGGGAAAAGCCTTTGGAAATATTGCTCTTCTTGGTCTTCCGGAGCACCCGCCGCTCCCGCGATCTCATAAAACTTGGTAAGGTGAGTGTAAGGGTCTTCATGGTCGTGGCCATGAAATGGACTTGCATAAAGAAGTTGAAGCAAACCCGTTTTCATTTCCGCAACCCTTGCATTTGCTTGACGAGAAAATTGAGCATTATGGCGAGGGCTATTGACACACGGCCCCCGCGGTGGTGGTGGTGGTGGTTGATTCTCCTCCATAGTGGTGACTTCTCCAAACACGGGTGGTGTTGAAGAAGTAGATGCTTCTCCTCTTTCTCCTCTTTCTTGCCTTTGCCTAGCTTGTCTTTTTCTTCTTTTAGCACTACTGTTAAGTCTCCTAGCCGTCCTTTCAATTTCGGGATCGAAAAGGAGTTGGTCGACCGGAATACTTCCCCGCATAAACTAATTCCTGAAAAAGTCTAGCCACACAAAAGAAAGAAAGAGAGATTAGTAGAAAAAGTCTTAAAACACACAACTATTGCTATACTACAACATCAAACGCCAATCCCCGGCAACGGCGCCATTTTGTTGTAGGATTTTTCCGTGAACAAAGTATTTTTGATTATCGATTCCACAGGGATTGGTGCATGTTATAGTCTTTCAATAGAAAATTATGTTTTAAGATGATGTAACCAAAGGGTTTGTTATCTACTCTACTAGAACCATGAGTTTCCAAACAACAACTAAATTAATTCTTTCAAAGAGAGTTATAGTTTGGATTAGAGAGAGTTTGAGATTGTTTTCAAGTTCAGAAGGCATGTCAAGATTAGTTTCATTGATCTAGTTTCATACATATTCATTTAATCAAGTGATGAACATAATAGATGATTTCTACAAATACATATCCTCTCAATCTTGTAGATTTCCCACCAAGATTGTGAATGTTATCATGTTAATCCTTGCATGATTCCTCACTACAACTATTAGCATAATAATCATTAAGTTCAATATTTTGTAAACTCTAACACACAAATCTATTCATAGCATTTGTTTATGAGAGGATGAATATCCTAGGTCACTTTGAAATATTCTTTTCCAAGCAAAACTCAAAGCATAAAGATGAAGAACAAAGATATTCAACTATATTAATCATCAACTATGTTCATACACAAATGGATTAAAAGAAATACATACTATATAGATCAACTACCTCTAATCTTGACACAAAAAGAGCTTAGCCACTCATTTCCATGGTTGCTTGCTCTCAAGATTGTTGGTAGTGATGATGAAAATCCAAGGAAATCAAGAAGGAAAAGCTATGATTTTTCTTCCTAAACTTGCCCTAGATTTACAAAGATGAAAAGATAATGATGGTGAGTGTTTTCTTGCTTCCTTTACAAGCCAAAAAGGTCTGGTGAAGTGATGGGTTGGTGGCTCCAAAGGTGAAAGCATGGGCTGTCCTTTTTCGATTTTGAGACCGGCCTGTTAAGTCATTGAGCGCACTCATACTGTTTTGAGCGACCTGTAGCATGCTTCCCTCTTCCAAAATTATCTTCAAAAGAATCATCCCTAAAGCTCTTCAAGTGCCCTTGAATCCAAGCTTGGGAGAATTAGTTAATAAATTCCTACAATTAAGAGTGAAAGTAAGTTAAATAATATATATTAAACAAAACTAAATAAAACCTAATTAAAACAAAATACTAGAATAAATATACAAATTAAATACAAAGACATTGTTAAGGACCACAAAATAATGTACAAAATAACTACAAATTGGTCCTTAACAATTTCCCAAAATTTTGTTTCTTCTTTGCATCCTCTATCTGCTCCCTGATCAAGACTTCCCCCAAAACAACTACCATACCATAACCCACAACTATCATACAAAAACCCACAACTACCATATATTTGTCTTATTCCTCACAAAACTTCACAAATATAGTTCTTGCTCATGCAACAACCCGTAACAATCAACAAAATATGCTCGATCCGTACTTTATGCATCCCACTATCAACCTTGGGTTTGCATTCGTCTCTCCGTTCATTACTATGAAAAACACATACAATAACGGTTATGAAACACATATAATGACATAAGCGTGTCCGTTGTTAGACAGTGTGTGATTGTATGTATGCTAATTACCACAACGGGCGTGTGACCGTTATTGTAAATTATATTGCACGCTACATATATCTACAGTTGTAGGTGACAAGTGTTGTAAAAAAAATTGATGGGTCCCGGGTTCGAATCTCATCAAACGTTGTCATATAGTTTGTGCTCTTTTTATTTTTATTTTATTTTATAGAATTCCCAATATTGCAACCTGAATATTTATAAATCGTATCAACCAGAAACAACAATACACTCAAAATTCAATTAGGAACCAAAATTAAATTAGACCAAAATATGTATTACATCAATGACACAATTCCAGTAGCAACTCAACCTTGTATATTACTGTTGACTGGTAATTTTGACACAAGTTAAATCGAAGAATAATAAAATTCACTTTGATATTTTGGGATTTGTTCGAATACGAGTCAGAAGAAAGCCCAAGTTTGTACTTCGATTTGAAATATAAGTGATTTAAAGTTTCAAGATATTCGTTGGGATTTGAATTCGAACGCATTTGGAGAATTGGCGCACGCGAACAGAGACGTTCAAATTTGAAATACACCGTTATCCATAGAAGACACGTGGGAGTCTGAAAGTTCGAAGGACATGCAGAGCTTCGAATATGGAATTTTCTTAAGAAAGGACCGTTATGGTCGAATTAGTATAAATATAAGTCTTATTAGTAGGAGTTTGTGTGTTATTTGTACAAATTACTCATATATACTCAAAGTATCAAGTGTTAGAGAAAAGAGTTGCAGAGAATGTACGTATAAGAAACACCAATGTTACTTTAGAATTATTTTACTTTATAAATTCCAAGTTCTTTACATATTTTCCAGCATTTCTTTACTTTTTGGCCAAAACCTTTATCTTTCAAGTTATTTGCATTTCTCTAAATTTCCTTTATATTTCTTTTCACATTTCAATCGAAGCATTTATTTTCTCAATCGAACTTACTTCAATTCATATTCTTGAAACTCTTAGTATTTAGACAAAAAGATGTTAAACATGAGTTCTTTGCAAGTTTAATATTAGAAACTTAGACACATGTCCTAGGATCAATCTAGTCAATCATGCATGTAAGTTACTAAAGTATTCGATTTTGAGGACTAGCGATTGTTTACCGATTTCAGAAACAAATTGGCACCTGAGACCATGTTGAAGTGTTCTTGTAAATAAAAACTTGCATTTAACATTCATTGTAGTTACACTCTTTTATTGTTATCTTTTGAGTCTAGATTATGTTGTGTTATATGAACCTTAGAAGTGGTAAAATAACCAACAGTAACCAACCATTACCCAGAAGAAAACACACCAGAAAGATGGTTAACACAACTAACCATGATGGGGAACAAAATCCCCCACAAGGGACGGGCACGGTCATTTCAAGTTCGATTGATGCATCAACTATAATCCCTAATTCATAGGACATATTGGTATCCACAGGTTCTATGGCCATAAGCAATTCGACTACCATACCATTTTCTTCGAGTGCAATGGACCTATCATCGAATGCGCAAACTGGGTCTGTTTTGACTTATGTTGGGAACCAAACCTAATTTTCGACACCTAGGCAACCAGGAGTTGTAACGTTCAGGCCACATAGGGACCAACCACCATATGGAATGCCAACTTCTTTCATGGCAGGATTGCATAATAATACAACAACGGCCTAATCCCCAATTCAAGGGTCTGGCTCTGGGATGAATAATATAGGTCAAAATACCCAGAATGCATGGTCTTTTACCCAAATCCTACACTGACAATGAACAATTAGGCATCGTTTAGGTAACAAATGGATGATAGTAACTATGATATGATAGGAGTCCTTGCCAGATAAATGAGCACCATTTTCACTCCCTTGATCCAAAACATTAATAGAACCAATTAAGAAAATACCCAAACCAACTAGCGAATGTCAACTCAGATGGCATGCATATAAAATTTCTTTGGTGCCCCAGATGAGCCTGTGTGATGTAGGTAAAACTAGTTAGTGATTTAGGACGAAGAACCGACCATTGACCAGGTTCGACCACCCAGGCAGGATTCTGGTGGAAGAAACATAGGGGCAAGGGTAGAACAACAGGATACAACAAGAGATCTAGGAGGAACAATCTAGGAGAATGATGGTGGTAAATAGAGACCAAAATGCACACGAAGTAGTCAATAGGGTTAGGTGCGATAACATGATGGCAAAAAATAACTTAACTACCATGATTGAAAGAACCATGACGCAAAATGGTCTGAATTCAGGACTTAGGAGGTGTTATACCCCAAAATTTTCCATCCTATTTCTCAAGACAATTCACATCTCAATTCTCAAGGATTTCACAAGGGTTGACGAGACAAACCCTCTCCTAAGCGATCAATCCAGACTAGGGTTTTGCCATTCTCAAGTCAAGATGGACTACCAATGCTTCAAGTGATAATCATACCTCATCATGTGATTCAAAGAATCACCATGTCAAGTTTCAAGCCTTGCAAGTCAAGTTTGCTCAGTCAATTGCTCAAATGGTTGAAAATCAACTATATTGGACAAAAAGTCAATTGTGGTCAACATACAGTCAAACTTCATAATTTTTGGTCAACACCAATATTTTTAAATAACATTCATCATTTGATCAAGGGTTGATCATGATTCCTCAAGAAAAGTCAAGATTTGATCAAAAGTCAAAATTTCTAAATTAGGGCTTCTCTAGACAAAAGTCAACAAAACTTTGACCAGGCATAACTTTCACATACTTTATCAAAAATTTTTCCACCACAGCTCATTTTGAAGAGAATTCCATTCTCTACAACTTCATGTCTCACAAGCTTGGGCAGAAAATGCTTCATTTGGAAGCTATGGATCAAAACATTACAGGTCTTTTTTAAAAGTCAACAAAAAGTCAACGTTTTGCAAAGAAGTGTTCATGAGCATGGAAACTTCAATGAAGATGAAACCAAAATTTCTGTTTAGAAGACATCTTGAGCTTTCTAAAAAGTCTAAGAACACCCAAAAATATTAAAAATTGAGCAAGATACGCCTTGTGCAAGTTGAGCATTTTTGAGGAGGTGCACAGAGAGAAATACTTGAGAAAATCAAGAATTTTCCAAATGGGCCTAACTTTTCTTGATTCAAACTTGTTCTTTATCTGAATTGGAACCTCCAAGCCCTAGGCCACGTTTTTATCTTTTATTTTTTTTATTAATTTTGGATTTTTATTCATTTAAAACCAATTTAATTAAAATAAAAGATATAAAATCAAAAATAAAGTGCAAGATGGATTTTCTCTCATCCTTGAGGTCCAACCAAGCCAATTAATCTGATTATTTCGAAATAATTAAGATTGGCAAGTAATTTGATTGAAATTGGCTCAAACAGGAAATATTTGGTTTGGTTCCAAATCAAATTATTTTTCATTGATTGGCATGATATTTCTTCATAATTCTTGACCTAGTTCACTCTAGTATAAATACACAATGACTCAAAATGACAAGAGGACGGAATTCTTGCCTCAAGAACCCTAAAAAAATTTCAAGAAAACTTGTGAGAAAAGCATTTTCGGTTTCAACTTTGGAGGCTAATTCAAGGAGTTTTAAGGATTGAACGAGCATCCTCAAGGTCCCAGGAACCTATTCCAATCATCACCAAGCATTGGAACGTCCAGAATCAATACATCCAAGTCACGGTTTGTTCCAAAAAATCTTGATATCGATTTTGATCATACACTCATATTTAACATGTTTCGATTGCTTTTTCATGTTTAGAATTATGTTTGCAATGTTTCTGGATGGTTTGATTCGTGTTTAGTTGCAGATTAAAGACGTTTCCATTGTTAGGGTTTTAAAGCTCTAATTTGGGATCCCTCGATTTAGGAAAAATTGGCCAAAACTAGGGACATATTCGTGTTCAGGAGGTCAAACCGGGTTGAACCATGGCTTTACCTTGAATTTATATTGCTTGTGTTAAATTTTTGAAACTTGTAGGGATTTAGCTACATAAACGATTTGTAGGCAAAGGTTATTGCTACGAACAAAAAACCGTAGCAAAAAGCCTGTGTCCCCAGGAAGATTCTAAGAAGATTCTGAGAGCAGGTTACTATTGGTCCACCATGGAAGCTGATTGTCACCGCTATGCTCGGTCTTGTCACAAATGCCAGATATACGCAGAGAAAATACATGTACCTCCAGTACCGTTGAATGTTCTGACCGCTCCTTGACCTTTCGCAATGTGGGGTATTGACATGATCGGAGAAATCAAATCCACTACTTCCAATGGACACCGTTTCATCCTTGTTGCTATTGACTACTTTACTAAATGGGTAAAAGCATCCTCGTTCGCATCTGTTACCAAGAATATTGTGGCTCGATTCATTAAGCATAATCTTATCTATCGGTATGGCGTCCCCGAAAGGATTATCACGGATAACGGTACCAACCTTAATAACAAAATGATCATCGAACTCTGCACGCAGTTCAAGATCAAGCATCATAACTCTTTTCCATATCGGCCAAAAATGAACGGCGCAATGGAAGCCGCCAACAAAAATCTCAAGAAGATCATACAGAAGATGACAGTGACTTACAAGGATTGGCACGAGATGTTGCCATGTTCTCTCCACGATTATCGCACTACAGTACGGATATCTACAGGGGAAACCCCTTTCTCTCTTGTATACGGTATGGAAGCAGTCCTGCCAATCGAGGTTCAAATACCCTCAAACAGAGTCCTCCAGGACACAGAACTAGGTGAAGACGAATGGATCCAGACTCTCCTTGACCAGATCAACTTGATCGACGAAAAAAGGCTCGCATCCATCTGCCATGGACAGATCTACCAGAAGCGAATGATCAGAGCATTCAACAAGAAAGTCAAGCACCGAGTCTACTAAGTCGGTGATCTAGTAGTCAAGCGCATCATCCTTCCACAAGGTGACCCCAGGGGAAAATGGACTCCCACTTATGAGGGACCATTTGTAGTCAAAACAGTATTTTCCGGCGGAACTATGCTACTTAACACCATGGACGGAGAAGACTTCCCGCACCCTGTGAACGCATGCATAGTCAAAAAATACTACGCATAAAAAGAGACCCGCTAGGTCGACCGCCTAGGCAAAATAAGGGCATCTGGCGAATAAAAAGGTTCGGGCAAAATTAAGGATATATACAAAAAATGTACACCGAAGTCGAAAACCTGCAAAGGCGCTTGGGCAAAAAGGGTATCCCGGAGACCAAAACCCGAAAGGCGCCTAGGCAAAATAGGATTTAAGCGTACGACTATGTCTCGCCTAGATCACCTACCTACAAACTGTACCACTATCAAGATTCAAATGGCGCAAATCAGTTCAATCACTTTCTTTTGAAAGCAAAGAGATGAGATAGTCGAAAATATATGAGCAATAGCATAGTTGAAACTCGACGAGATTGTTTCCACATAGCTTTTTACTATTACGACAATTTCCTCTTACTAGGATATTCGTCTCTTGTATACAAACTGCTTGGCCATACGCCATTTTCAAATTCAATGCAAATTTCTATTTTCCAGTTACAAATTTTCTTGTTCTGTATGCATAAAGTCCAATGATTACTTTGAATGGTTATATGCATCTGACAATAAATATCTGATCACAAACATATGAAAAGCGAACAAACAAAAAGTAATTACCACAGACTCTTGGAATCGAGATGACGACTAAAGTCACCAATACATCCTTCGCAGAGTTACTTTCACAAGAAATACATCCACAGGATCATCAATCCCCGCAGAGCCATATATCTTCTCCGACGAAGTACTAGTCTTCACCCAGCAAGTATTCCAATACTTCAACTCTATCACGTTAGTCCCCGAGCAGTGATCCTATCAAACTTATCTACCCTTTCAAGTTATCACGTTACATTGGACCCCGAGCAGTAACTAATCATCAATCGATTACGTCAGTCTCCAAGCAGTAGCAGGTTATTCCATATCACATCATGGTCTATACACAAACATAGTAATCCTCAGCGGAGTATCTCCCAATGATTATCATTCCCCGACAACAATCCAGACTCGAAACTTGGTCAGATAGTGCATCAAAGGAACCTATATCTATCTTATTCCCCAATCATAGGTTTCAACAAGCTTCAGATTCATCACCTCAAGTGATCCTTTAACGTCCCTATCAGCTTTGCCATGTTACGTCAGTCTCCGAGCAGTAACCGGTTATTCCCTAGCAAGATCTACGCACAAGATCCCCAGCTGAGTATCTCTTGATCGTTGCTATTCTTCCAACAACATTAATATCCAGGCTCGAAAATTGGTCAGATAGTGCATCAGAGGAATCAAAAGCATCTTTTTTTCTCTCCAAGTCAGGGTTCGCAACAACCCTATCCCCAAGTAAACATCAGAAATCCCCAGCAGGATGTTCCCATCTTCTTCAAGATGTATATGTCTTGAAATACATTTACATTCATACATCTATATCCATATAGAAGTCATGACATATGCATACATCATAATACTATTGTCATACACCCGCATGCATCATAATATGCATAGGACTAACCATATCCTGTTGTTCGCGTTAAAAGGTGACGCGCCTGAGGATGCGAACGTGAGTTCGGATCTTCCGGTACGCAACGATTTAAATCTTTTGATTTATTTATAAAGATGCCGCGAGCATCAAGCTTTATTATTTTCAACACAAGAAAGATGATTTAATGATTATGAAAAAGGGGAAAGCTGAAATACCCTCAATTGATATTGGTATGCGTAACGACTAGCGCAAACTAGACATAACGCATTGGGGAGATTCTGAGTAAGGGGGATTGGTATATAAAGGGAATAGATGGAGCACCCTAAATATATGTAGTTATCTACAGCTTTATATATGAATATATTTGATATGTTGTGTGTTTTTTAATTGCTATTTCTATGATTGGGAAAATTTCTCCTTTGGATTTTAAGAAACAGTAGATTATGTGGGATTTCTAGGTTTGTTATTATTGTGCTCGCAAAGATCTGTGGATCTTCTGCATACATATCCCCTAGTGGGAATCAGAGCATTTGTAGCTCGGATCTACAGGGTTCTATGGTTTGTTTGGTCTGAGGGAGATAGAAATTTGCTCGGCAAGGATGAGACCTTGTGCCTACGTATTCTCAAAAGGATGTTGAGAAAGTCAGAGCAATCGTAGTTCCCACTTATGCTAGTGGAAAGCAACGGGATGTTAGTAAGAGACAGACAAATGTCATCTTAATGAAAAATGTATCTAATCTATTTCATCACATACATTTTTGAAAAAAAGTTTGATTGATTAAAATCTTTCGTCGTAAGTATTAGGTGTTTTGCTTGAGTGTACAAGCGTTACCACTTACATGTTTAAGAAAGATGTTTGAAAAAATGATTGAATCTTTTAACTGTAAGCATTGGGTGTTTTGCTTGAGTATACAAGCGTTACCACTTACTGTTAAGAGATGTTTTTGTTTGAAAAGAGTTTTGAAAAGTTTGAAAAGTTTTTGAAAAGTTTTGACTGTATGTGATGTGATAGTTAAGATACTTCTTCCATAGAGATGATAGATGTCTAAATCTCAAGGAGAAATTGATTGGATTAAAGGGATGCTTTTAAGAAGCCCATGGGTCCTTGTATTGTTAGCCCAAGAGGAGGCATTCCGAGGGTCATCGAGGGTCATCGAGGGTCCTTGTATGAAGCTCAAGAGGAAGCTATAAGGTATGGTTGTCTTTGGCTTGAAAGGAATTTCACCGAGAAATCATCCTTTGCTGAGTAAGAGCAATTTCACCGAGAAATTTTACTCTCTGGGGAATTTGAAAGTGATTTCACCGGGAAACCATCCTTTCAGGGTTCTATCTTAGCGCGGGTGGTTCTTTGTCGGAAGCCCAAGAGGAGACGTTAAGAGATTTCCTGTCTCTTTCATTGTATGATGCCCAAGAGAAGGCTAAACTCAATGAGGAGTTCTTTTGAACGAAGCCCAAGAGGAGGCTGACTCAACAGGGGAGTGTTGTCTTATACAAAGCCTAAGCGGAGGCTAACTCTGTGGGAGAGTTTCTTTGTACAAAGCCCAAGAGGAGGCTGACCCATGCTGGGGATAAGTTATCTTGTATGAAGCCCAAGCGGAGGCTAAACTCAACTGGTGATGAGTTGTCTTGTATGAAGCCCAAGCGGAGGCTATACTGTGGGGAACCTATTGATTAGTCTAATTGTTATGTTATTTATTAGACGGTTGTATAAACAGTGTGTGTGTGTGTGTGTGATATGTATTCACAGGAGTTTATGAAGGAAATATAAACAATGCATGATGTTTATTTACAGCAGTTTATGAAATATAAACAAGTGTCTGTGAAACGAACGTTTAAAACGAGCGTAACTTGATTATTCACAAGTTGAACTGTGTACAAGGAAATGAATATGTACACGAATGAGTTTTTATGTACAGACAAAGATGGATGTACATAGGAGAGTTGAGGCTTACACTGTAAGAGAGGCCCATTGATTTGAAAGTAGTTTCACAGGGAATAATGCTCCTTTCAATACCAATGGTATTCAGTGTAAAATGTACAGATGAAACAGAAATGATTGATCAAAGTTTATCTGTAAAAAGTATTTAAAAAGAGTATCTGTATTATGTACAGATAAAAAGTTTTGAAAAAAGAAGTATCTGTGTTATGTACAGATAACAAGTTTGTTTTTAACTATCT
>CM038792.1:27981049-28093641 GCA_021764765.1 Vicia sativa
TAATGGTATCAATTATTGGTGATGAAAAACAGACCAAAATGATGACATTTATATGTATCAAAATTTGTAATGGATTAAATTGGCACGCCATGGGGTTTAGGCAACTAAACCTTTTCATTTCTTTTATAGCATTGATTAGTTTGTCTATGTAAATGGAGTTGTGAGTAATTTTCATTGACCTTAATAATTTTATTTGTGTTGTTAATATTAATTAGAGGGGTAAGAATTAAAAAGATGTAAGGGTTCTAAAATGGAGAAATGAGATAAAGAACTTTTTATTATCTAGATCGTCGACCCGTGCAGAATATGGTTATATTAGTGTTAATGATGAGAATCTCTGATCAAAGAAGAGAAGAATTCGCGGAAAGAATTAAAGAATTAACTGTTTCATTATTTGAAAAAGAGCAACAAAATACTATATATGTACAACATTCAGTATTATAGCTTAATAACTAATAGCATTACTGATAATAACTAACTGCACTCTCTATCTCTAATGGACTAGGATAATATAAATGGGCTTAGGCCTGTATAATATAGGCATAAGAAATAATGTTAAACTAATTGCTCCCCTCAAATTGGACTGTGGATTGAAAACAAGTCTAACTTGGCCAAAATTTTAGATAGAGTGGTGGAATGCAAAGGCTTCGTAAACATGTCAGTAAGTTGAGCATTAGTGGATATAGGAAGGAGATGTATAAGCTTGGAATTAAGTTTTTCTCTGATGACATGACAGTCTACTTCTATGTGTTTACTACGTTCGTGAAATGTTAGATATATTGATCATCATTATCCTTGAATAAATATTGTAACCACTATAGTACACATTTTAAAGAAGCTAAAACCCTATATTCGGCTTCTGTAGATGATCTGGACACAATGTTCTTTTTCATTGACTTCCAACATAAGAAATATGAGCCAAGGATTACACAGTACCTAATAGTGGATTTCCTTATATTTGGGCATCTTGCCCAGTCAGTGTAACATCCCGATTTTTATAGTTAATTATTAATTATTATTATATATTATATTATGTCATAATTAATTTAATTGGGTGTTTTAATTTAGTGTAAATTATTTGAATATGTGTGTTACTTAAATAATTGTGTTTTATGAGTAGAATAGAGAGGCGTTAAGTATTAAGCTCAATAAGACAATCCTAGTTAATAAAGGGTTAGAAGGAAATCATAATTAGAATTGTCATTTGGTGAAAGAAGAGAAAGAGGAAGAAGAAAAGAAGAGAAAGGGAGAAGTGAAGAGGAAATCCTAGAAGAGGAATCTTCAAGAGGTAAGGGGGAGAATCCATGTTATTGTTTGATTGTATGTTATGGGTAATGATTAGTAACATGCTAGGTTGTTCAATTTCAATTTCTAGAATCTTTGAATGTTAGGGTTTGAAAGGAAATTTTGTTTTTCAACTTAGAATGATGACTCATGACTAGAAACATGTTAGAATACCCTTAATGATGTTAATTGGTTGATTGGAATGAGTTTTATGTGGTAATTTCGTGGGAGAAAGAAGTTGGTTCGTAGCAGAAAAAGTGCAGTATCGCAGACCGCGCTTAGCGCGAGGAGAAGCCCGCTTAGCGCGAAATATTCTGACTTTTGGGTTTATTTGTTCAGGGAGGTGTGCTTAGCGCGATAGGTCGGGCTTAGTGTGACTTGGAATGAAAAATGTATTTTTTAGGATCTTTTGACATGAAATCTTATATGATTATATTTATTGTAGTATTCTCATGTATGTGATTAATTGATTTGATCGTGATTGAATGTGTTTTGGATTGGTTCGAATATTATTTCAATGTATGGATGATTACTTGAATATAGTGTGTGCTATTCTTAATTGAATATTGTGAATAACATTGGTGGAATGATATGTCATAATGTTATTGGTTATATGTGATGATATGTATATGATACATGTAATGACTTTGTTGTTAGAATATGATGATGTGCAATTGATGAATAATTCACATGAGTTGAATGGTGATGATATGCTTGGATAATTGAGGTTTTATGAATAATCTTAATTTGCATATGTTGTCTTGATGAGTTGTACATGCATACATTTGGCTCGATCCTTGTGGATAAGTAGCGGTGAAACTTTGGGTTCTAATTGGCTCGATCCATGATGGATAAGTAGCGGTGAAACGTTGGGTTCATTTGGCTCGATCCCATTAGGGATAACTAGCGGAGGCTTTTGGTCTTGTCCGGATCGGAAGTGGCTTGGATTCTATGATAATGAATCGGAAGTGGGGTTAATGTTCCCAAGATTGGTACTACATGCATATTGAGTCACATTTCATTGTTGTCACATGAGTCATTATTAAATATGCGATGTGTGTAAGAAATTGTGATGTTTAATCGTATGGGTAATTGAATCATTTGGATGGATGACATTTATGCTATGTGTAATAAATATGAATATGTTATACTTGGAATGTTTCTATAATCAGGTTATCTTGGAATATCACTTGAAGTGTATGGAATCCATGAATAGATCTTGTTTCTATATTATTTCTATTTATATAATATTGGATAATGATGTGAACTCTCACCTTTGTTATGATGTTGCCTCTGTGGGTAACGTCTGGGGTTCCGGGATAGCGGTGCTTCGCTTGCGAGACTAGTTGATGAGTCTAGCTAGTTTATCATTTACTAGGTAGTTGAGTCACTGCTCTGGTCATGTAACACGGGATTTATCTGGATTTCTGCTTTGATAAATTTGTTATGTATTCTCATCTATTTTGATTTGTATGATTGAGATACTAAGTTGATGTGGCCTTGGTGTCGATGCATGAATTCTGATGACTTAGTTATATTATGGATTAATTACTTTTTCATCCAATGATTATAGTATGGGATGTAATCATTGATAGTATCTGTGAATATTAAATGATCCGCTATGAAAATGCATGAATTGTTCTAAAGCATGAGATTCAAATATGTGTTATGATTATGACCAGTGTACATGTATGATTTTAATATTGAAAGAAATATCATGTGACGCCCTCTTGTTATGCATTCTATTTACTCTGATTAATATATATATATATATATATATATATATATATATATATATATATAATATTTGGAGAATTAGAAGGGGGTGTTACATTATGGTATCAGAGCAATGGTTGGTCAGATTTATTTGGCCAGGTTATTAATTGATTTAATTCCTGTTGTATTTGATTTGTGTTTCTGACACGATCAATGTTGTTGTCTGCTGTTGGATGTCTTAGGACAATGGTGGAAGAATGATTTCTAATTAGGGAAGATCACTCCTATCTTTGAGGGTGAGCATGAACCTGACAAGGCTCAAGCATGGCTGAAGGAGATTGAGAAGATCTTTAGAGTTATGAATTGTACGGATGCGCAGAAGGTGCAGTTTGGTACTCATATGTTGGAGAAGGAAGCTAAAGATTGGTGAAGCAACACTGTTCAGAGATTTGATGAGGAAGGTGTTGAAGTTTCTTGGGCTCTTTTTTGTGACGCATTTTTGGAGAACTATTTTCCAGAAGATGTGCGTGGAAAGAAAGAGGTGGAATTTCTTGAGCTGATGCAAGGTAATGGAACCGTGGAAGAGTATGCTGCAAGATTTCAAGAGTGGATTAAGTATTTTCCTCATTATAATACTATGAATGCTGAGAAATCTAAGTGTATGAAGTTTGTGAATGGCTTGAGACCTGATATCAAGAAGGCTATTGTATATCAACAGATTACTCGTTTTGCTAAGTTGGTGAACAAGAGTAGGATTTATGATGAGGATAGTAGGGAGAGTGCTTCTTACTACACGAATGTGAGTGATAGAAAGGGAAAAGGTCAATTCCGCAAGAAACCTTATGAGGATAAGAAGAAAGCTAGTGGTGGAAAGAAGTCAAGTGGGGGAGGATCATCTGCTGTGCTTAAGTGTTACAAGTTTGGTTTGGAAGGGCATCGTGCTTCGATTGTGGAAAGAGGTTGAGAAAGATGTTGTGAAATGATTTAGGTGTGGCAAGGTCACATAATTGTGAGTGTAGATTTAGTGCGGATGTGACTTGTTACAATTGTGGTGAACTAGGTCATATTAGTACTAAGTGTGAAGCCAAGGAGCAAGCTAAGGGAAAGTGTTTGCATTGTCTGGTGCTGAGACTCCGATTGAGGATAGGCTTATCCGAGGTACGTGATTTATTAATGGTACACCTTTGATTGCTATCATTGATACTGGTGCAACACATTCTTTTATTTCTACGGATTGTATTAAGAGGTTGAATCTTGAATTGTCTAGTATGCATGGAAATATGATTATTGATACTCCTGCTATGGGTTCTGTTTGTACTTCTGTTGCATGTATGAATTGTCCATTGAGTATTTTTGGTAGAGATATTCGGATGGATTTAGTTTGTCTTCCGTTAGATCAATTGGATGTGATTCTTGGTATAAACTGGTTGGAATACAATCATGTTTTTATCAACTACTTTGACAAGTCGGTTATCTTTCTTGATTCTAGTGTCGAGAATGATTTGTTTTTGTCTTCTAAGCAAGTGGATGAATCTTTGAAAGATGGTATTGTGTTGTTTGCTTTGTTGGTATAGTTGGATCTCACTGAGAAACAAGATATGGGTGAATTGCCTGTTGTTTGTGATTTTCCTGAGATATTTCCTAAAGACGTAGTTGATTTTCCGCCAGAGCGTGAGGTGGAGTTTTCGATTGATTTAGTTCTTGGAACTAGTCCTGTTTCGATGGACCCGTATCAGATGTATGCTTCTGAGTTGAAGGAGTTGAAGAGTCAACTTGAGGATTTTCTTGAAAATAGGTTTATTCGTTCGAGTGTATCTCCGTGGGGTGCACCTGTTTTGTTAATTAAGAAGAAGAAAGGTTTTATGAGGTTGTGTTGATTATAGACAACTGAACAAGGTGACTATTAAGAACAAGTATCCACTTCTGAGGATTGATGATTTGATGAATCAATTGGTTGGTGCTTGTGTTTTCAGGAAGATTGATTTGAGGTCTAGTTATCATCAGATTCTTAAAAAAGTTGAGGATATTCAAAAGCCTTTTAGAACAAGTTATGGTCACTATATAGTATTTTGTAATCTTTGTTTTGTGTGACTAATTCTCTTGGTGTGTTCATGGAATATATGAATAGGATTTTTCGTGAGTATCTGGATCAATTTGTGGTTGTGTCCATTGATCATATTCTGATTTATTCCAAGAGTGAAAAAGATCTTCTTGAGCATTTGAGGATTGTGTTATCGTGTTGAGAAGAGAAGGTTGTATGCTAAGCTTTCTAAGTGTGAGTTTTGGTTGAAGGAATTTAGTTTCCTTGGACATGTGATTTTGAGTGGTGGTATTTTTGTGGATCCTTCTAAGGTTGAGGCTGTATCTCGTTGGGAAGCTCTAAAATCTGTTTCTAAGATTAGAAGTTTTCTTGGTTTGGCTGGTTATTATTGTAAGTTCATTGAAGGATTTTCTAAGTTGGCGTTATCGTTGACGTAGTTGACGAGGAAAGGTCAAGCTTTTGTTTGGACACGGTGTGGCTAATTATCAAGAGCTTAAGAGAAGGTTAATAACCACTCCTATTTTGATTTTGCCTAATCCGACAGAACCATTCGTGGTGTATTGTGATGCTTCTTTGATGGGTTTATGAGGTGTGTTGATGCAGAATAGACAAGTGGTAGCTTATGCTTCGAGGCAACTTAAAGTTCATGAGAGGAATTATCCGATGCATGATTTAGAGTTACCACATTGTGTTTGTGTTGAAGATTTGGAGGCATTATTTGTTTGGATCGAGATTTGAGGTGTATAGCGATCACAAGAGTTTAAGTATCATTTGGTCGGAAGGAGTTGAGTATGAGGCAAAGAAGATGGTTGGAATTCTTGAAGGATTATGATTTTGGTTTGAATTATCACTCGGGTAAAGCGATGTTGTAGCGATGCCTTGGGTAAGAAGTCTTTGCACATGTCGATGTAAATGCGAAATTGGATTTGCTTGAAAATTTTCGAGATTTGAGTTTGGTTTGTGAAGTAAATTCTTCTTGTGTTAAGCTTGGTATTTTGAAGCTTACTAATGGTATTTTGGATGAGACTCGAGAAGGTCAAAAATCTGATTTGGTTTTGGTAGATAAGTTGGTGTTGATAAATCAAGACTGTGTTGTGATTTTCGGATTGATGAGAATGGTATCGAGGTGTCGTGATAGAGTTTGCATTCTGATGTTGGGGACTTGAAAAGAGAATTCTTGATGAAGGACATCGTAGTGGTATGAGTATTCATCACGGTGCTACTAAAATGTACCAAGATTTGAGGAATTATTTTGGTGGTCGGTATGAAGAAGGATATTGTTGAGTTAGTGTCTTCTTGTTTGATCCGCCAGTCTAAGATTGAACATCAAAAATCGTCTGGTTTGTTGTAGCCATTATCCATTCACGAGTGGAAGTGGGATAACATTTATATGGATTTTGTTTCGTATTTCGAGGACTCTGGGTAGTCATGATTTTGTTTGGGTTATTGTGGATAGATTGATGAAATCTGCTCACTTTATTCTAATTTTGATGGATTATCCTATGGAGAAGTTTGCTAAGTTGTATATCGAGAAAGTTATGAGTTTGCATGGTGTTCCGTTGAGTATTGTTTCGGATAGAGATCCGAGGTTTACTTCGAATTTTTGGGAAGGTTTGCAAAGTGCTTTGGGTACAAAGTTTTATTTGAGTTCGGCGTATCATTCACAAACTGATGGTCAGACTGAAATGACGATTCAATCATGGGAAGATCTTTGGAGGTGCTTGGGACATTTATTTGCCTTTGATTGAGTTTACTGTTGTAGGTTTTCTCCGTGAACAAAGTATTTTTAATTATCGATTCCACAGGGATTGGTGCATGTTATAGTCTTTCAATAGAAAAGTATGTTTTAAGATGATGTAACCAATGGGTTTGTTATCTACTCTACTAGAACCATGAGTTTCCAAACAACAACTAAATTAATTCTTTCAAAGAGACTTATAGTTTGGATTAGAGAGAGTTTGAGATTGTTTTCAAATTAAAAAGGGATGTCAAGATTAGTTTCATTGATCTAGTTTCATACATATTCCTTTAATCAAGTGATGAACATAGTAGATGATTTCTACAAATACATATCCTCTCAATCTTGTAGATTTCCCACCAAGATTGTGAATGTTACAATGTTAATCCTTGCATGATTCCTCACTACAACTATTAACATAATAATCATTAAGTTCAATATTTTGTAAACACTAACACACAAATCTATTCCTAGCATTTGTTTATTAGAGGATAAATATCCTAGGTCACTTTAGTATTCTTTTCAAGCAAAACTCAAAGCATAGAGATGAAGAACAAAGATATTCAACTATATTAATCATCAACCATGTTCATACACAAATGGATTAAAAGAAATACATACTATATAGATCAACTACCTCTAATCTTGACACAAAAAGAGCTTATACTCATTTCCATGGTTGCTTGCTCTCAAGATTGTTAGTAGTGATGATGAAAATCAAAGAAATCAAGAAGGAAAAGCTATGGTGTTCTTTCTCCACTTGCCCTAGATTTTTACAAAGATGAAAAGATGATGATGGATTGTGTTTCTTGCTTCCTTTACAAGCCAAAAAGTCCGGTGAAGTGATGGATTGGTGGCTCAAAGGTAAAAGCATGGGCTGTCCTTTTTCGAATTTCATGAACCGCTGGTAGCGGTAAGTCGCTGACGCACTCATGCTGACACCAGCTGACGACCTGTAACATGCTTTGATCACCCAAATTATCTTCAAAAGAATCATCCTAAAGCTCTTCAAGTGGCCTTGAATCCAAGCTTGGGAGAATTAGTTAATAAATTCCTACAATTAAGAGTAAAATAAGTTAAATAATATATATTAAACAAAAACTAAATAAAAACCTAATTAAAACAAAATACTAGAATAAATATACAAATTAAATAAAAAGACATTGTTAAGGACCACAAAATAATGTACAAAATAACTACAAATTGGTCCTTAACATTTACCTATAACAATAGTTTTCATTCGAGTATTGGAATGACTCTGTTTGAAGCTTTGCATGGACAAAGGTGTATGACGCCTTTGTGTTGGTATGAATCAGGTGAGAGTTTCGTGGTTGGACCTGAGATAGTTCAACAGACTACATATAAGATTAAGATGATTCGAGAAAATATGAAGATTTCTCAGAGTCGTTAGAAGAGTTATCATGATAAGAAGAGGAAAGATCATAGCTTTGAGAAAGGTGATCATGTGTTTTTTAGAGTTACTCATGTGACTGGTGTTGGTAGAGCATTGAAGTCAAGGAAGTTGACTCCATATTTTATTGGTCCTTATCAAATTGCTGAGAAGATTGGTGAAGTAGCCTATCAAATTCATTTGCCGCCGTCACTTTCTAATCTTCATGATGTATTCCATGCATCTCAATTGAGGAAATATATGATATATCTCATGTTGCCGCTAGATGATGCAAGTTAGAGATAATTTGACGCTTGAGACTTTACCGATGCATATTAAGGATAGAAGTTAAGCAACTTCAAAGAAAATCGCTTTAGTGAAGGTAGTATGAGGAGGTCCACTAGTGGTAATGTGACTTGGGAGCTTGAGAGTCAGATGAAAGGATTCATATCAGAGTTGTTCGCTTGAGGTAATTTTCGAGGAGAAAATCTTTAAAGTGGGGTAGAGTTGTAACATCCGATTTTTATAGTTAATTATTAGTTATTATTATATATTATATTATGTGATAATTAATTTAATTGGGTGTTTTAATTTAAATGTGAATTATTTGAATATGTGCTATTTAAATAATTTGTTTTAGTAGAATAGTGGTTATTTAGTATTGCCCTATTTATGAAAATAGGAGTATTAGAGAGGTATTAAGTATTAAGCCCAATAAGACAATCCTAGCTAGGAAAGGGTTAGAAGGAAATCATAATTAGAATTGTGATTTTGTGAAAAGAAAGAGGAAAAGAAGAAAGAGAGAAACGGAGATGAAGAAACCCTAGAAGAGAATCTTCAAGAGGTAAGGGGGAGAATCCATGTTATTGTTTGATTGTATATGGTGGGTAATGATTAGTAAGATGCTAGGTTTTTCAATTTCAATTTTAGAACCTTTGAATATTTGGGTTTGAAAGGAAATTATGTTTTTCAACTTAGAATGATGACCCATGACTAGAAACATGTTAGAATACCCTTTAATGATGTTATTTGGTTGATTGGAATGAGTTTTATATAGTGATTTCGTGGGAGAAAGAAGTTGGTTCGTAGCAGAAAAAGTGCAGTATCGCAGACCGCGCTTAGCCCGAGGAGAAGCCCGCTTAGCGCGAAATGTTTTGACTTTTGGGTTTGTTTGTTCAGGGAGGTGCGCTTAGCGTGATAGGCCGGGCTTAACGTGACATGGAATGAAAAATGTTATTTTTAGGATCTTTTGACATGAAATCTTATATGATTATATTTATTGTAGTATTTTCATGTATGTGATTAATTGATACGATTGTGACTGAATGTGCTTTGTATTGGTTCGAATACTATTTCAATGTATGGATATATAGTGTGTGCTATTCTTAATTGAATGTTGTGAATAACATTGGTGGAATGATATGTCATAATTTTATTGGTTATACGTGATGATATGTATATGATACATGTAATGATTTTGTTGTTGGAATATGATGATGTGCAATTGATGGATAATTCACATGAGTTGAATGGTGATGATATGCTTGGATAATTAAGGTTTTATGAATAATCTTAATTTACTTATGTTGTCTTGATGAGTTGTACATGCATACATTTGGATCGACCCTTGTGTGGATAAGTAGCGGTGAAACTATGGGTTCACGATTGGCTCGATCCATGATGGATAAGTAGCGGTGAAACGCTGGGTTCACATTTGGCTCGATCCCATTAGGGATAAGTAGTGGTGGCTTTTAGTCTTGTCCGGATCGAAAATGACTTGAATTCTATGATAATGAATCGGAAGTGGGGTTAAAAAAATATTCCCAAGATTGGTATCACATGCATATTGAGTCACATTTCATTGTTGTCACATGAGTCATTATTTAATATGATGTGTGTAATGAAATTGTGATTTTTAATTATGGGTAATTGAATCATTGGATGGATGACATTTATGCTATGTGTAATAAATATGAATATGTTATACTTGGAATGTTTGTATAATCAAGTTATCTTGGAATATCACTTGAAGTGTGTGGAATCCGTGTATAGATCTTGTTTCTATATTATTTCCATTTATATACTTTTGGATAATGATGTGAATTATCACCCTTCTGTTATGATGTTTCCTCTATGTGGGTAACGTGCAGGTTCCGAGGATAGCGGTGCTTCGCATGAGACTAGTTGAAGAGTCTAGCTAGTTTATCCTTTACTAGGTAGTTGAGTCATTGCTCTGGTCATGTAACACGAGATTTATCTGGATTTCTGCTTTGATGAGATTTGTTATGTATTCTCATCTATTTTGATTTATATGATTGAGATACTATGTTGATGTGGCCTTGGTGCCAATGCATAAATTCTGATGACTTGGTTATATTATAGATTCATTTCTTTTTCATCGAATGATTATAGTATGAGATATAATCATTGATAATATCTGTGAATATTAAATGGTCTGCTATGAAAATGCATGAATTATTCTAAAGCATGACATTCAAATATATGTTATGATTATGACCAGTGTGCATGTATGATTTTAATATTGAAAGAAATATCATGTGACGCCCTCTTGTTATGCATTCTATTTACTCTGATTGTATAATATATATATATATATATATATATATATATATATATATATAATATTTGGGGAATTAGAAGGGGATGTTACAGTCAAAGTCAGCAAACCTATGAAGTTTCAAGGCACTAGTAGATGAAAGTAAGATACCTCGAGCGGGAAAAAGTTTTAGGTATCTTAGGATTCTTGTAGCTGTCTGATAATATGGTACTAATGGCTTAGACACAAATTGACTGAGATGCTGAACAACATATGAGATATCAGGCCTAGTATCGGTTAAGTAAATCAACATGCCGATGTGTGTCTTGTATGATGAAGGATCTTCAAGAGGTATACTATCTGTAAGAGAAAGCTTGAGTGCGGGATTAAAACAAACAGATGAAGACTTAGTAGCCATAAATCCTATATCTTCGAGAAGTTCAAGGCTGTATTTTCTCTTATTCATAAATATTCCTTTATCAACCCTGACAATTTCAAAAACTAGAAAATATCTCAACTGGCCAAGGTCTTTTATTCTAAAGGTTGCATCCAATAGTTTCTTGACATGCTTTATTTCCCGTAAAGAGTTCCCTGCCAATACTATATCTTCTACATACAATAGTAGAGCAATGAAATTATGTTGATCAACCTTTACATATAAGGAGTGATTGGCCAGTGATTGAGAAAAGAAGAAAGTTTAGAGTACCATTGTCTTCTAGCCTGCTTCAATCCATATAGGAACTTCTGAAGCTTACAAACATGAGATGAATTTTTGTGAACAAGGCCAAGTGGAAGCTTCATGTAGACTTATTCATGCAAATCACCATGTAGAAATGCATTGTTAACGTCTAATTGCTCCAAATACCACCCTTTGTTAGCAGCAATAGAAAGTAGTACTCTAACTATGGTAATTTTTCCACAGGAGAAAAAGTATCAAAGTAGTCAATTCCTTCCATTTGAGTGTAACCTTTTGCAACCAATATGGATTTATACCTCTTAATATTAGCATGATATTTGATTTTATATACCCATTTGCAACTAATAAGTGTTTTTCTTGGAGAGAGATCAATTACAATCCAAGTTTTATTTTCTGCAAGTGCCTATAATTCAACACTCATAGCATTTTTCCAACAATCAAGTTGTATGGCTTGGTTAAATGTTTTCGGTTCAATGGTTGAGGAAATTGAACAACAGTAATGTTTGTAGGTGGGAGAACATTGAGCATAGGAAAGAACAAATGAAAAAGGGTAAGGGGTTTTGGTTATTATGGGAAAAGATTTGTTAGAAATGGAACAACAATGATAATCAACAAGATAACTTTTGGTTGAGAGATGTGGGTGGATTGTCTAATAGGTAAAGGGAGAGTACCATTATTATCAGACAAGACATGTGTGTCACTGGGAGCAATTTTGAACTATTAGGTAAGAATTGGTTTTTGGTTAAAGGTTGTATTTGAGGGGTTATATATATATGTAGAGTTAGGGCTAGCAGCAGATGACAATTCATCATTAGTTATAGATGTACTAGGCATAGAGCTGGTACCAGCATGAGACATTACATTATCATGTAAAGGGCTAGTCCTGTCATTATCAGAGTGATGGTCAGGTTGTGTGTAAGAAGAAGATAATGGAAATAAATGGGGATATAGGGAAGATATGAGACTGGATAATAGAACCATACTAGTGTTAGTCTGGTGAGTGGGGAAATAAGCCTGAGAAGGAGGGTCCTCATACAGAGGTTGGTCAAATGTAGGTGATGCAGAGGATTATTTAGAGGGATGAGATGTGGAACTCTGTTGAAAAGGAAAGGTTGTTTCATAAAAAATAACATTCCTTGATGCAAAAGCATAGTGGTTTTGCGGTCATACAAAATGTGTCCTTGGTTCACTCTTGGTAACCTAAAAATGATTTTTCTTGCTCGAGGATCAAATTTTGTCCCGTGAGCTTGTAATGTTATGGCAAAGTTAAGGCATCAAAAAACCTTTAGGTGTAAGAAAGAGAGCTTATCAAATAATAGTTTATAAGGGAATTTTGATTTTAAAAGATGAGTTGGCAAACGATTGATGAGATGTATAGCATGTTGGATACATAAATTCCACATGTTTAAGGGAATGCTAGAGTGGAAAAAATAATGATCTAGCGACATTGAGAATATGTTGATGTTTCCTTTCTACCACCCTTTATTAGGGTGTTTTATGACTTTTGGTGAAAAATTCCTTTTAGTTAACGAAAATTTAGACAGGGAAACAAATTTTATGCCATTGTTAGACTTGAGGTAAAGATGTGTGGAACTGATTCATAATATAAGCTATGAATTGAATAAAACTCTTTTTAGTTTGGTCTTTAGTTTTTAGAAAGATAACCCAAGTGTATCTAGAGTAGTCATCTACCAGGATTAAAAAATATCTATGTTCTAACATGGAAATAATGGAGAAAGGCCCCCATAAATCAGCATGCAAAATTTCAAAGGGAGCACAAGAGTAAGTAATACTATTTGGGAAAGGTAATCTTTTCTGTTTGCCAAAATGGCAGGCATCACAAGGTGTATTATTATTTTTATAATCATTGTAAGGAAAAAATTTAGAAATAGTTTGTAAACCTATATCTAAAACATGGCCTAATACTGAATGTCATATGTTACAAGAATTATTTACAACAGAATTACAAGTGAAAATATGACCTACAAAATCAAGAACATATAGGCCTCATTGCAAATTAGCTATATCAATCATTTCCTTGGAATGGTTATGCATAATGTGATAGGTATTAGCATTGAATTGTAAGGAACAATCATTACTGGTAGCTAAGTTTGCATTAGATATAAGGTTTACATGGAATGTAGGGATGTAAAGGACATCGTGTAGAGTTAGACATGGATAAATAGCTATACTACCAGATATTGAAGCAATGAGTTTGGAACCATCAGGTAAAGTAATGGGAACGAGAACTATGTTCTTATATTCAATAAATGAATCAATATTAAAGGAAATATGGTCTATATAGCATCTGTGTCTAGAATCCATAGATTAAGATTCTTACCATTCGGATTGGATGAGTGTGAGTTTAAGATGAAGGGTGATGTGGTGATAGAATTGGCTTTGGATTGGGAGGCAAACTTTGATTGTTGAAGCAATTCCATAATATTGTTATATTGGTCCTGAGTGAACCCAAACGAGGTTGCAGATGGCCCTTGATCAACTGAGTCTAAAACCCTGTTAATTGTGGCTGTTGGTTGAGAACCCGCATCAGGAGCATTTTGAGGTTTTCCTTTCCCTTTGTATCATGGTGGAAATCCATACTTAAGAAAGCATGTTTCAGTAGTGTGATTTGTCCTATTGTAGTGAGTGTATACTCTGTTGTTACTTTTTGAGTTATTGAAGCTATTATTCTTTTCCTTAAAACCATTGTTCTCATGTTTGCCATTGAAGTTTGCTGGATAAGAACTAGCATTTAAGGTTGTTTCCTATTCAATATTACCATTACTGAGAATGATTCAGATACAGAACTGTGCAATTCTATTTCTTATTGAATAACAAGTGATAATGCCTTATCAATTTCGGTAAATGATTCATCATCATAATCATGACCTAGAGTGTGTGAATTTGTCATTCGAACTTTGAAATCGATAACATAATCTTGTTCTCTATAGGTTTTAATAGAAGCAATCACACCACATGAACAAGAAATTGCACATGAACAAGTATGGATTGGCGATACTTTTCTAATTCATCCCAAAGTACTTTCAATTGAGTAAAGTAGTTCGAGACATCGAGATTAACCTGATGAAATTTGTAGAGATCCTCTTGAATGTCTGAAATGCGAAAGATATCATTGTGCGAGAAACGAATATGCAGATTTTCCAAACTCCAACTGCATTCTCGATCCAAATCACATATTTACATGGCGATTGATATAGATCGTTGAATCAAGCAAGAACCATTGTGTTGCAACAAATCTAAGGAGCATAAAGCAGATTAGAAATAACATGTTTGGTTATGGTTTCATTGATGGATTTTTAGCTTATATTTTAAAAATGATAAATATATTAAAATTTTATTTATATTTTTTAATTATTCTATATTATAAATCGTTTATATAAAATTTATTTTTTTAAATATGAAAAATATATAAAATAGATGGACAAAAAAAAAGAAAATTAAATTAGGATTGAGCAAAAATTATTATCAAAATGACACGCCAACACAAAAGTAACTTGGAACTAAGGTTGTCATCATGACAACATTGAATTTATATCAATTAAATAAGTGTTAAATTAAATAAAATAAGAGTTTAATTGATATGCAATGTCTAACAATACATTATAACATTAAAATGTAATACTTTAAAAGAAGTTAAAATTAAAGACAACCTTTTTAAATAAATGAAGGGTTGTGATTCACTGACAGTCGGTGTAAAATTTCTTTATCTTAATATATTTCAATTAAATCTATTAAACAATTAAATATTATTATATAAATGAATAATAATTGAAAGATAGACATTATGTTGTCCAAATAATTGAAAGTTTAATATAAATAAAAATTCATTTATGATATAAAATCAAAAAGTTTAAAATAATAATAATATATTATTAATAATAGTAATAGTAATAATTATGACTTCTAAATTTTATTGATAGTTAATGAAAAAAATTGTAAAATGCTTTCAACATTATAATGATATAAATGGCTTATTTAAAAAAATAAAACTATTTTTTTTTGTTTGCAACTAAAGTTGATATTTGTTATTTTATAAAATTAAGTTAAAATAATTCTTTTTGAATTTTAATTAATTTATTGTATGAAATTGTAAAAGATATATATTATACTTAAAATATATTTATAATACAATTAAAAGTGAAATAGTATTAGTACATAATATTAAAATTTACGGTACTCAAAATAAAAGTATTAATAATAATTTATAATATAAAATTAAATAATAAATGCAAAAACTAAAATTGATAATCACAATAATGAAATGTAAATTTTCAAAATGCTATTTAGAGTCACAATTAATTTTTAAAAAAATTATATAAGTATGTATTTTTTTGGGTATGAATATAAGTATGTATTAGATTTTAATAAAAGAGTAAATTTCATTTTTAATAGTGATATGTAATTGATTCTAAAATTTATATTTAATGTCACTAATATATAATTATATAAATCTATATGCTATTTAAATGAAATTTATATTAACATAAAAGGTGTGGTATAAATAATAAATAATAAATAATAAACTTAAGATTGAAGAAAAAGTGAACGAATTTTTAGTTTATTAATTAATGAAAAACAATAATGAGATTCTTATCATTTATGATACACTTTTACTTTTTTTTCTCATATATTTCATATAAAATTAAATTTTTATTAATAACAATTAATTAAGATCACTCTTTATATATATATATATATATATATATATATATATATATATATATATATATATATATATATATATATATATATATATATATATATATATATATATATATATATATATATATATATATATATATATATCGATAGTGAATAAGACATATAATAAGAAAAATATCTCAACCATTTATATATTTTACTTCGAATTTTTATTATTTAGGCTACGTTTGAATAAATGAACTAATGAACTAGAACGGAGCGGAGTGGAATAGAACATGATATAATGGAATGGAGACAGCGGAATATAATTGAGATTTTGTTCTATTATTTGTGTATATTTTATAATTTAATGGATCAGAATAGAACAACTTAGTTTATTTTATTGCATGCACTTTAAATTGGGTAAAATGAAAATGAAAATATTCTATTGCAAGAATATAAAAAACTGAAGTGGACTTTTTCACAAACGTGACTTTAAAAATAGAAAATTAGGACATACAATATGGAGGACGTAACACAAATGATATACAAAATATATTTACCAACTTGGTTTTGAAAAGAATGTATGTGTGTCACTATTTTAGAGATGAATAATTTTGATTTCTTTTTTTAATAGAGATCATGGGATGGTGGTGTTAATGGAGGGTTGGGATTTATTCTTACTATAAATAATAATCTTGAATGAAAAATGATTAAATTAGGAAACAATAAATCTATTTGTACGTAACAATTATAATGACTTGATGATTAATGAATATTTGATATAAAAATCTAGAAATAATTGTGTCAGGAGTAAGTAACGTATGTTATTTGGAAAAAAATTAATCATGATTAAAATTATTTATACTATTCACACATATATAATTTGGGAGTTAAAAAAATCTACTCAATTCTTTCACTTCCTTCACTTATTGTAACAATTAGTAAATATTTAGTAACTCTTACTTTTCAGAATTTTTTTATATAAAATGTAACGTATGAAGCTTAAATTTTTATAATATCGATGGTAGAATTGATAAATATATTAATTTATAATAGATAATTTTTTGTTAAATTATAAGTAAAAAATATATATTAAATTGCAATTTATAATTATTTGTTAAATTATAAGGTAATTTTTTATTAAAAGAAAAAATATTATATATTTTAAAAGTATAAGTAAAAAAAATTAAATTCTAATATATATTTTTTTGGTAAAAAATTGAAAGTTTCACAGCAATAAAAGTATTTGAACTTTTTTATTTCGATCATGATAAAATCTTCATAATTAAATGATAAATATATATATATATATATATATATATATATATATATATATATATATATATATATATATATATATATATATATATATATATATATATATATATATATATATATATATATATATATATATAAATCAATTAACGGGAATTGATGATGTCTAATTTGGACAACGATAGTTTAAACGACATATAATTATTTTGGAAGATTTAATTTTAATGTAAATATTTGGCCGTAAAAATTTGACATATTTAGTTAAAAAATGATAATTATTGAAATGTCACTTCTTTATTTGACAAAATAAAAGTAAAATTTTAACTAAAACCATTTTTATAATTTTTATTGTATAATCGATAAATATATTTTAATTTGTAATAATAATAATAATATTATTATTATATTATTATTATTATAATAATAATAATAATAATAATAATTATTATTATTATTATAAAAGTTAGTAAATATTTAATAACTCTTATTTTTCATAATTTTGTATATGAAAAGTAACATATGAAGCTTAAATTTTTATAATATTGTTAAATTAAAAGTAAAAAATATATATTAAATTGTTATTCATAATTATTTGTTAAATTATAAGATAAATTTCTATTAAAAGAAAAAATATTATATATTTTAAAAATATAAGTAAAAAAATTAAATTCGAATAAAAAGTGATCTTGCTCTGATATGTAACATCGAAGATAAGATCGTTTGTTTGAATAACCATGTTGTTCATTATTATGAGATTTGAATTACTTTGGTGGTAATCGAAGATGTTTTGATTCGATGAAGTTATTTTAGAAGTATTTATTAAACAATGTTTGAATATGAATTTTCACTATGAGTAAGTTGAAAATTATGATTGCTAATCATGATGCATTTAATGTAATTGATTGTTGAAAACTCGTGTTACGAGCATGATATATTTTACTATGAAATTTGTTTGAAGTATAATGTGACACTTTTTGATGCTTTACTACGATTTAATTTTTAAATTATTTTACGATTATTCTTTAAAATTTAGAAGGGTGTTACACTCGTCGTCCTAAGAAGCTATCATGCGCCTCACAAACAAAGTGGAAACTAGCCGTTACTACCACATGCAGAGGTGTAGTTAAGGGCAAAAAAAGTATTGTCGCTTATAGACAGTAGATCACGTGTTCCTAGTCGAGGAGCGACGTGAAAGTGCCTTTATTTTGGACCGTTCAATCGCGAGTGAATTGGACCGTGTTTAGCCACTAACACTATTATCGGAGCATAAATTTCAAGAATTTCAAGAAAGGCAAATGTCATTGTTTAGAGAGTGTCATACATGAAAACAACTATTTCCTCTTGTATTAATTAGATCCTCATTAAGTAGGTAAAATGATAAGTGTCATGTTATTAGTTCTCTCATGTAGTGTGGAAAGTTTGTTCATTTGTGGGGTTCATCCATCAAAGTGTATCAAACTACATGTTATGAAATTGGAAACATTTACCTAATAGACATAAGCAAACCGAGTAGATTTTGCAACTTCCTACATGTCTATTTATTTAAGATATCATAGGAGTTCAACTAACCATTTATCAAACTTATTAAATCATATTTTTAAGAGGAACAAACAACTACTATACAATCAAATTCAATCAACCATAGTACCACCAAAGTAAGACAGCAGAAATTATCGGCATATCGTGAGGTCTAACAATTTTCAGACACAATAGCACTTTACGGGGTCACGATTAATCATTCCATCTCGTGCTTCTCATTAAGTAGTATGGTGGATGTTCGCATCAATATTTGTGTCAGTTTTAGTTTAAACTCATTATAGAAGTTGTATCACTTACATCTTATTCATTGTTAAGAATTAACGATTTCTTAATAAAAATACATTTAAGGGGTAAATAAACATGATTTTTATCTTTATAAATATTTCAAATTTAATTTTTAGTCTTTATAAAAAAATATCACATTTTAATTTTTATAAAATTATTTGTGTACAACATTTTAGTCCTTCTACAAAAATTAAAACTATGTGCATAAATAATTTTGTAGTGACTAAAATAAGATAATTTTTATAAGAACTAAAAGTCAAATTTAATAATTATGTAAGGACAAAAAATATATTTAACGTTATATTTAATATTGTATTTTTGAAGCACAATAAAGGAGAGAGTTTGTTTACATGTTTGATAGCAAAAGAAATTTTGTATCTTAGAATTTAATAGAATTGTAAATTTATATTTCAAATTCTAGGCAAAAATAATATATATAGGAAATCTCGTGGGTCAGATAGTAGGGAGGAAGAAACAATTTCTCCTATTTTTCTTATGAAGTCATAGAAAAATATGGAGATATCAGTTCTTCCTTCACCATATTGGAAGCAATTTCGTCCTGATTTTCTGCGTTTGACTTTCTCCCTTAAGAATATAAATGCGTTGTCATGTGTTGGCTAGATGGATTAAATGAGGCGTGAGCTTGTGTTGGACGATCCAGTCACACTTAAGGGGTGGACCAGCGATCGCTAACACACGACATCTCTTAAGACCCTTACACGAGGCTTTGGGTTGTATGAGTTGTGGGATGTCATTTTCTAGGTCTCAATCAAAATTATCTCAATCTACAATCCCTCAAACACGAGGTGCGAAAAGGGTGAAGTGATTTAAACCATACATGAGTTAATTTCTTTTGAGGCATAACCACATGGGCATTTATAATTTCCACTCTTGAATCGAGCGAGATGGTCTCTTAGGACGACCTTGACTCCTCCCAAGAAAGGAAACCAAGAAGAGGTGATTCGAATCCACGAGACATTAACCTCTTTCTAAAAAAAAAGTGGACCCATTCGATAAAAGTTATGGGGGAGAGTTTCTTAAGTGTAGCTTGCGGCGACTACGTGCAAAATTTCATACTTTAGTATATGTATTTTGTTCAATGTTTATATTTCTTCCTTGATGGGCTCTTTAATAATCACGCCCTTCAGGGTCTATTAATAAAGATGATGACTATTAATAAGAGGAGAGAGAGATATTCAAATGAAGTGGCAAAAAATAATAGATGTCAATAAAAATGAAGTATTTAAAGAGAAAGACTTAAAAACCATAAAAAATATCTTAAGTAAGGGACCACTTAAAAGGTTGTCACGATGGAAAAGAAAAATAGAGGAAGAAAGTATTGTTGAAGTGATAAGACTAAATAAATAAGCAACTTCAAAAGTATTAAAAGTAAGAGAATAAAATTTTGAAAAACTCCTTAGAATCAAACTAGTGTTTGCACCTTATAAAGCGTAACACTCCGCGGACTTTGGATTGACATGTATGGACCAATATAATGAGAACGAAGTGTCTACACCTTATTAGACTAACGTTTGGTGGATTCTAGATTGGAATGCACTGGTCATTCTGAAGATAAGTAAACGTTCATGACTTATTCAATTCAATCTTTAGTGAATTGTGGACTGGTTTGCATAGGTCGATTTTAAGAGAAGCCAATGTCTACACCTTATTTGACTCGACACTGGTGGACTATGGACTGACATAAATGAATTGATTAGTGTTTGTCCTTATTAGGATCGACATTTGGTGAACGTAATTTGGAATGCATATGCTAACTTTATGAGAAGCAAACATCTCCGACTTTTCAAGCTAGACACTTGGTAGAATTTGGAATGACATGGATGACCATGCTATACAACTTTCGTTATGCATTGACGTGTTTAGCTCAACTTGATCATTCATGTTATTTTGAGCTTCAACTTGATGAAAATAACAACAAACTCTTACTCGAAATTGTGGTCCTCCTAAGGGTTCCTACGACATGTCATGCATCTGAGCGAGCGAGTGACATAAGTTGCCCGTGCTTATCTTCATGCTTCTCTATGAGCGAGTAGCGTAAGTTGCGCGTCTTGAACTCCATGCTTCTACATGGATAAGTGACATAAGTAGTGCGTCATCAACTCGTTTCTACGGTAGGAACGAGTTATGTGGTTAGTTTAGTTAAAGTCTAATAAGATTATAAATAACGAGGACTATAAAAATCGATTAGTGATTGTAAAGATAAAAATCTTTCATTAGTGATTGTACTCTTAATATTCTTTCATAGATATTTTATTAAGTTGCTCATCTGTTATAATTATTTTGTGATTACATATGTGGACAGTTCATATTAATTGTCAACATGAAGTTAACTGGAAAAAAAAAAAAAAACTCTGGGATCCCCTTGGTGAATTGTGTGATGCTATTAAAAAAAACTTCTTGCTTTCAAGCAAATACCATGATTAGTTCCTAATTTAGTTATATTTTTAGTGAAAAACAATCTCTTGGAGAAAACCAAATATGCAATGTACATCCAAAAGAATTGTACTCAACTTTTTTAAAATATGATCAAAATTACATTTGCTTTTGCACACAATGTAACCAAAACTTATCCAGCAAAGAAAAAACAGAATCTGTGGAGTTGTCTCCAATATGTTTCTAAGAACTTTATATCAAAGAACAAATCATTCAAAAGAATTTGAATTTGAGTCTTAACTAAAACAATTTTCAATCAATAGTGATTCAAAAAGCCTTTGGCTTAAGAATGTGTTGCAACTGAGATTTCTGGCTTTTCACTCTTTCTTCCAAAGGAATAATAACTTTGGAATTAGTTTTAATACCTTTTGGCCATTCTGTGCATCCTTTCATCCCACGAGTTATGTGAGGATTATTGCTATCTTTTGAGTTTCCTTGTCCCAATAATTCAAAGTGTTTGATGCTACTACCTTCAATAGAATCTTGAGTTTCACCAATCATGTTGCACTCCTTTTGTTTGTACCAACCATGACAATCCATTCCATGTTGAGAATATTTTGTGTTAGAAATTGCCTTTTCGTTGCGACACAATCTTAATTGATTAGAGACCGGAGAAGTATATAACTTGCCAGTTTCTTCACTACATTCCTCATAGATTGGAAATCCATCATCTGATTTTGAGAAATTATAACAAAGTTCTAGAATTTGTTGAATGTTAACGGATTCAACCACTTGTTCAATCAACTGAGCCTCCTCTATCTCCTCATTGCTAACTTTGTCTCCTTTTGATCTTAGAAACCTTTGTAGATAAGCAATCAACTCTACCATTTGATTATGTTTCTCTTCAAGTAGATTCTTCACATCGTCTAGCTTCATTTGCACGCGTTCTTGGCCATAGCTCAATCATTTTCGTCATCTCCCTCTCTTCTTCAACTTCCTTGTAAATTTTCATTGCTTCCCTCATTAGCTTCTCAATCTCACCTCTGTCTTCTTCTATTTGGTTGCTCAACTCATCGCACTCCTCTTCTGTTAATTCTCTTTTATTCTTTTCCTTTTCGTAGTTTTTCCTATACCGATCAGCACATTTGTTCGCCTTCTCCAATTCCTTCAACAATTTGGTATTCAAAATCTCCATCTTCTCTCTACTTCTTCTCTCCTTTATCAACTTATCCTCTAACTCATCTAACTTTTTCAATCTTCTTCTGTTCTTTGCATTTCCTTAACACTTTTCCTCTTCAAGATTTTGCAAAATCGTTTAATTTTCTTAGAGAATTCTTTTCAGCTTTAAGTTTTCTAACCATCTTTTGTGATCAAGTAGTTCTTGAGAAGAACCTCGACGATCAAGTCATGTTGATCGCCGACTAATTTTTGTCTTCTAGAATCTTACTCCAATGAACTATTGTAGACTCATTGGATCCTTTATTATGCAAGTGGTTCCATTTTGTTTCTCTTTCTCTTGAAGATTTGATCAATGGCTTAAAGTCTTCAAGCTTAGGACAACATTTCAAAACATCTAATTAGTTTTTTATCAATGACTATTGAAATGATCAATGTTAGTGTCGTCTCTTTGTCTGGTATTCGTGTCTGTGTTCGTGTCACAATTTGTAACATTAACCTCAATTTACAACAATTGTTGGAATGTGACAAAACAAAAGTATCACATTGACATAAACATATGCATACCTTAAATTTCGAAGATTGAAATGATCCATCACTGATAACATCATGGCCGCAATCACCAGAGACCTCAACAAACCGCAACTGCCACAAACCAGCTGCGAGTTTCCTAGCAGAAACCTCATTTTCACGAAACCTTGTCTGAAATTCACAGGGCTGTAACCATAATGTTTCTTACGAGTACTTCTACGGCGGAGAGCAATGCCGATGTTTGAATTTGGATGTTTCCGTGTCTCTAGAGTAAGAGAGTGATCGGCGGAGGAAGCCATGAAGAAAGAAAGGTTCATAGACATAAAGAGAATAAGTGAAAGAGACATAGGAAAAAACAAAGTTTGATTTGGAATTTTGAAATGTTTGTGTCTGGTTAGTGCTGTGTGCTGACTAAGATTTTATTTTTGCATGCATTTTTCTTTCTTTCTTTTTTATTCCAATTTAAAATACTTTAAATAATAACATTATTATTTTGCTGGTTATTCTCATAAGTTGTTATGATTTTATTTCTTACTGTTTATTTAGATATTAGTTATAACCATATGTGTATATATTTGGTAGGTTAATAATAAATTTCAAGTTGGTGATATTATTTTTTCTCTTTTTGGTTATTAGTTTTCTGCATTATCTCTTTTCATGATAATGTTTTCAATTTTCATAATTATATTGGATAGAAATTAACATGGTATCATAAAGAAATTAAAATTTTATATTTTTTCTCTTATAAAGATCCACACCTTTCTTAAATTGTACTTTCTCATTTATTAGAGAGCTATCATGTATTCTATCAAATCTATAATTTTAAAATTTCATTCTGATTTTTATCTTGATTATTTTCTTTTTGAAACACATATTTTTCGTACGTGTTCATTTCTTATTGATTATGCAAGATATCGTTCTGAACTACATTATCATAGTACATCTCAAATTTTCTCTCTTCTCGGAAAATCTCGGCGTGCTCTAACCTATTGCCATCACAAGATAGCATCCTATCACTCCTCACTATCTTTAGAGAAAAACCTTTATGCAATTTATTTCCTACTTTTATCTTTCACTTTCTTCATCGGTCGCTCTAAAAACTTCTTATTTTTGTTGTAGGATTTTCCGTGAACAAAGTATTTTTGATTATCGATTCCACGAGGATTGGTGCATGTTATAGTCTTTCAATAGAAAATTATGTTTTAAGATGATGTAACCAAAGGGTTTGTTATCTACTCTACTAGAACCATGAGTTTCAAACAACAACTAAATTAATTCTTTCAAAGAGAGTTATAGTTTGGATTAGAGAGTTTGAGATTGTTTTCAAGTTCGAAGGCATGTCAAGATTAGTTTCATTGATCTAGTTTCATACATATTCATTTAATCAAGTGATGAACATAATAGATGATTTCTACAAATACATATCCTCTCAATCTTGTAGATTTCCCACCAAGATTGTGAATGTTATCATGTTAATCCTTGCATGATTCCTCACTACAACTATTAGCATAATAATCATTAAGTTCAATATTTTGTAAACTCTAACACACAAATCTATTCCTAGCATTTGTTTATGAGAGGATGAATATCCTAGGTCACTTTGAAATATTCTTTTCAAGCAAAACTCAAAGCATAAAGATGAAGAACAAAGATATTCAACTATATTAATCATCAACTATGTTCATACACAAATGGATTAAAAGAAATACATACTATATAGATCAACTACCTCTAATCTTGACACAAAAAGAGCTTAGCCACTCATTTCCATGGTTGCTTGCTCTCAAGATTGTTAGTAGTGATGATGAAAATCAAGGAAATCAAGAAGGAAAAGCTATGGTTTTCTTCCTAAACTTGCCCTAGATTTACAAAGATGAAAAGATAATGATGGTGAGTGTTTTCTTGCTTCCTTTACAAGCCAAAAGGTCTGGTGAAGTGATGGGTTGGTGGCTCAAAGGTGAAAGCATGGGCTATCCTTTTTACGAATTTGCAGACCCTTGGCCAGTTAAGTCGTGGCACTCATGCTGGCACCATGCTGAGCGACCTGTAGCATCTTCCCTCTTCCAAAATTATCTTCAAAGAATCATCCTAAAGCTCTTCAAGTGCCCTTGAATCCAAGCTTGGGAGAATTAGTTAATAAATTCCTACAATTAAGAGTGAAAGTAAGTTAAATAATATATATTAAACAAAAACTAAATAAAAACCTAATTAAAACAAAATACTAGAATAAATATACAAATTAAATACAAAGACATTGTTAAGGACCACAAAATAATGTACAAAATAACTACAAATTGGTCCTTAACAACTCTCCCCAACTTACTTCTTTGTTTGTCCCCAAACAAAAGTCAATAATCTTACAAAGCTAGAAAGAACAAAATGCAAGCATGCAAACTCACACAAGAGTAATGGTTCAAACTCGACATACCAGGCAAAAACACACATCAATCGCTTCTTCTAAACACAACATGGCCATGAATTAAGTTCTAAACACAATATATAAAAACATATAACAAAATAAAAGATATGTTCACACTTGAATCACCTAATCGTTTCTTCAAAGTTCATGAAGAACAAAATGCATATTCACAAAGGACCAAACACTCTCACTAATAATTATGCACATCCAGAATAATTCATGCATTCATCGAAACAAGTCAAATGATAAAATGGAAACAAAGATCACTAAGGACTTTCAAGGTTGTAACTTGGCTTAGGTTAGAAACAAGGGATATTTAAGTACAAAGCCATTGAAACGAATCGGGTAAAAGGATATGAAGAGCATTTCACAACTAATTCCCATCTCATTATTCACAACCTCTTTTCTTTCCACACAATGATCCTCTTTTTTTTTCTTTTTCTTTTTGTTCTCTTTTTATAAACAAATTTCTTTCTTCTTTTGTATTTTTCTTTTTCTCTATTCTTTTTGATTCTTTAGGATCATTGTGCCATCACTTCTAAGTTCTTTTTGATCCACCTCCCCAACTTTATTTATATCAATCCCCTTTTTTTATTTATTTAAGACATGCTCTTCAAGGGCTAATTAACAAAAGGGTTGGTATTCACAAACAAGAAAATTTATAGAATGAATGATCATTGAATTTTTCAAAGATCATCAACAACTATTAAGTGGCCTACTTAACAATTAGTTGATTTGATACATTCATCCTACAAATACTATTTAAGCTCAAAAGGGTTCACAAGGATTCACTCTCTCACGGGTAATTGAAGCCCTTTTTAGAATTGGTGGTTTTCCTCATAATGCACAAAAATTGCCTTGATCATTTCTTAGTTTCCAAGTTATCACAAACAAGTAAAGATTAAGCATGAATCACACGAGTTAACACAACTATTAGGCACTCAATATTTGGTAAAAAGTGGAAGCTTCTCACATATATGGTTTATGTCCTAATGATTCGAATGTGAACACAAAATGTTTTGTACATGCCAAAATATCTTGCATAAAGAACAAATTTCATAGACATGTTATGTTTCTACAAAACGATTAAATGTGTACCTTCTTTGTGGAATGAATCAAAATTTTATCATCACCATCACTTTGGTGAAACACGCTTACTAGCTTTGAAGAACCATTTGAACACTCCGGACAAACCACAAAGTAAATTCAAACTAAATACTATAATCTAAAAATAAAATAAAATAGAACAAAATAAAAGAAACTAAACTTAAAATGAAAAGACACCCCAAAATGGTGTTAAAACTTAAAAAGTATTTAGGCTCCATGCCTACAAAATATTAATTGGAATTACAAGCCAATCCCAAAATTGGATGGCAACCAACAAAATCGAGTTTAAAACTAAAATGCAAAAGTAAAATCTAGAACTAGAATCTTTGAAAGTAAAATAAAAGCAGGAAAATAAGAAAATCATCGATCGAGGCCTCAAGAATCGAATCTCCAACAGACCCCGAGTCAGAACCGGAACCAGAACCAGAACTCTCTTCACCAACATCCTCATCTCCCACCTCCTCCTCAGCATTTGGCCCGACCCCGGGCCAACCAGCATATGCACGGAGCTGCTCACCCGTGCGAGTGAAATGGTTCACACCGGGCTCTCTAATCTGCAGAGCAAGGTGCTCCATGCTCTCATGCATAAACAAAAATGCTCTCTGATGAGCGAGATGCATCTGCCTGTTCCATTCTTCCGATGGGCTTGCCTGAGGAAGTGCCGCTGCAACTGGCCCAGTACGGCACTGGGCAGCAGTATTACCAAGGACCCTACAAAATCGATCACAGTAGTGATCATCAACAAATCCATCAATGGTTAGGTGTCCTACTGCAGGAAAGGCCACCTTCGCCCTCTTAAGCAAACCCATAATCAACCCAGGATATGTGAGAGCACACTTTATACGCTCCCCCCTGGAGGTATAACTAAGCGTAACCCTCTTCAGCTCATTCGCGATCAGACGGCCAAAATCAATTTGCTCCTCATCGAGCATGTAAGCAATCAAACCTGCCGTCTCCATGGGTATCGAAGATGTGTGGCTCCTAGGTTTCAGATTGTACAGAGCCACACACATCATTCGGGCACTTGTTTTCGGTGGCCTGTTGAATTTCAAAGGTTGACCAGCCCGATTCAACTCATAAGAATGCCCAGACAAACAGAGCTTATTCCTCAGCATGTTGTAATCCCAATTACCACGAGCCAGGTGCTCATGGTAGACATCTAGTTGGTCCTCTGGGGCTGTCCAGTTGATGCCCGACTGTGATTGCGGTGCGAGAAAAGCGGTTGCCTCGAACAACGGAAGCAAACCTAAAATCACATCCCTCGGCCGAGATAGCATTGGCATAAAACTCACGAACAAGCTCCACGTTCACCTTTGTCTGAGGATTACAAAGAACTTCCAACCCATAGTTTTCAAGGATGACCTGAGGCGTGCGGTGGTGCCCCTCACGGAGGCGATGGTGCGCTCGATCCAGATGTTTCGCTCCTCGAGCTCTTTGTAGCGAGCCTCCCGAGCAGCTCCCAGAAATCGAACAGCATCGAACGCAGCCGGCCGAGAGGGCCCAGCCCCAGCAGAGGAAACCCTTTGTCGCTTAGGTGCCATCTGAAATTTTCAACACAAAATCAACGGAAAAATGACACGAGGTGTCCATTAGCAATGAATCATGCAAGCAGCAAAGCAAACCAACCAACCAAAATTACAACTAATCGGAAACACTAAAAACACGGAGAAGAATTTTTCAAAATTACGTGACCATGGCGCTCTGCGATTTGCAGAAAAATTCTTCTGCAAAACAGAATTTTTCTCCACACAAACACTTCCTAGGGCAGCGAAAATAATATCCTATTACTTCTCTAACACAAAAACATCCTAATTCTAAGAGAAAATTCGAAAATTCCTAACCCTAGGTTTTCAAAATCTAACCTAAACATGCAATGTATACGAAATTGAGAAAGGAAAAACATAGAATACTTACTAGGAAGCCTTGGTTGATTGATTGATTGCAGAAATTCACAAAAATTCGGAGATTTTTGGTTGGGGGTTTTTGGGATTTTTATAGAGTGAGGAATGGTGAAGAAAAGAGTGAAAAAGGGTTGAAAATAACCCTAACCCTTATTTAAACATCTCAGGCCACGAATGGGCCTCCAAAATCTGATTTTCAAATTATTTTTTATAAAATCCCGACCATGGCCTTGATCCCTATCATGGCGAAAGTTCTGCCAGATGGGTCAAAGTGCGCGCTGAGCGCGGTCTGCAGAATTTTGAAATTTTAAGAAAACAGCAAAATTAACAGTGCGGGCAAGTGTAAATGAGTTTAAGGAAGAATACTTACAATGTTGGGGTGCCTCCCAACAAGCGCTTTGTTTAACGTCGATAGAGCTCGACGGTTCATGATGATCATTGATCATCAAAGAAGGATTCGACTATGTTGCGGCTCACCTCTCCACCAACGTACCGTTTCAACCGCTGCCCATTCACCATCCATTCTTTTGTTCGTGCAAGATCTTGCAAGACAATTGCACCATACTCTTTGACTTCTTTGATTAAAAACGGACCGGACCACTTTGTTTTGAGTTTTCCCGGAAAAAGCCTCATCCGGGAATTGAACAAGAGAACCTTTTGTCCCGGCCTTAATTCCTTGATCTTTATCTTCTTATCATGAGAAACCTTAACTTTTGCTTTGTACCTCGGTTTGAATGGTATGCTCCCTCGCGCATTTCTTCCAATTGAGCGAGTTGTAATTTTCGCTTTTCACCCGCCAAGGATGGATCAAAATTCAAGAATCGGAGGGCCCACATGCTTTGTGCTCCATCTCTAGGGAGGTGACAAGTTTTGCCATACACAACCTAAAACGGGGTTAGTCCAATAGGAGCTTTATAGGCGGTTCGATACGCCCACAAAGCTTCATCTATTTTTTGTGACCAATCTTTTCTAGAACCCGAAACAGTTTTTTCCAAAATCTTTTTGATTTCTCTATTAGACACCTCGGCTTGGCCATTTGCTTGAGCGACCCACCATCACTAATGAGCACCCTAGGCACACCAAAACGAGAAAAAATGTTTCTTTTTAAAAATTTGATAACAGTTTTGGCGTCGGCCTTAGGCGAAGCAATGGCCTCTACCCACTTTGACACGTAATCCACAGCGACAAGAATATATTCATTTGAAAACGAAGATGGAAAAGGACCGACAAAATCAATCCCCCAACAATCAAATACCTCCACTTCCAACATATTGTTCAACGGCATTTCATCTCTTTTTCCTATCCCGCCATTTCTTTGACATTTGTCACATGACTTAGCGTGAGCATACGCATCTTTGAATAGCGAAGGCCAATAAAATCCCAATTGTAGGACTTTGGTGGCCATCCGCATTCCATTATAGTGTCCCCCACAAGGGGAATTGTGACAATGCCAAAGAATGGTTTTGGCCTCTTCATCACTCACACACCTTCTTAGCAATCCATCACTACTCAACCTAAAAATGTAAGGTTCATCCCACACATAATACTTCGTATCGGCTAAAAATTTCCTTTTCTCATTCCAAGTCAAATCTTCCGGAATTAATCCCGCGGCCTTGTAATTTGCCATGTCGGCAAACCACGGTCGCTCTTGGATACAAATAACTTCTCATCCGGAATTCCTCCCTCACCTCTTTTTCCTTGTCCGTAATTTTTCGTTCACTAAGCGAGACAAATGATCCGCTACCAAATTTTCGAACCTTTTTTATCACGGACCTCTAAATCAAATTCTTGCAAAGAAGAATCCATCGGATTAGCCTTTGTTTAGAATCCGGTTTGGTAGCAGATATTTTATCGCGAATGATCTGTGAAAACCACAACCTTGGAACCAATTAGGTAAGGGCGAAACTTTTCAATGCATATACAATTGCGAGCAACTCTTTTCGGTTGTTGCATAGTTTATTTGAGCATCATTCAAAACTTTGCTCGCATAATGTATAGCATGGAAGATTTTGTTCTTCCTTTGGCCTATCTGCTCCTACCGCATAATCACTAGCGTCACACATTAGTTCAAAATCAAGTTTCCAATTAGGCGCAGTGATTATGGGTGCATTATCAAATTCTCCTTTAATTTTTCAAAAGCTAACAAACAATCATTATCAAACAAGAAAGACTTATCTTTGTTGAGCAAGTTGCTCAAAGGTTTGGCTATTTTGGAGAAGTCCTTGATGAATCTTCGATAGAATCCCGCATGACCCAAAAAGCTCCGAATGCCTTTGACATTGGTAGGTGGGGGAAGCGTCTTGATAACATCAATTTTTGCTTTGTCAACCTCAATTCCTCTTGAAGATATCTTGTGGCCAAGGACGATCCCCTCGGTCACCATAAAGTTGCACTTTTCCCAATTCAAAACCAAATTGGTCTCCACACACCTCTTCAAGACGGTGTCCAAATTTTCCAAACATAAATCAAATGAAGCTCCAAAAACAGAAAAGTCATCCATAAAAACTTCAATTGTTTTTTCAATCAAATCGGCGAATATAGCTTGCATGCACCTTTGGAATGTTGCGGCGCATTGCATAAGCGAAAGGCATCGCCTATCTGCGAAAATTCAAGCGGACATGTGAAAGCCGTTTTCTCATGATCTTCGGATTCACCGATATTTGATTATATCGAATAACCATCCAAGAAACAATAGTATTATTGTCCATGAGCCTTTCTAACATTTGGTCCATGAGCGGAAGAGGAAAATGATCTTTTCTCGTCGCTTTGTTAAGCCTACGGTAATCAATACACATTCTCCATCCCGTCACTTTTCTTGTTTGCACTAGCTCATCCTTATCATTAGATACAACTGTCAACCCTCCTTTCTTAGGAACAACATGAACCGGGCTCACCCACGTACTATCCGAAATCGGGTAAATCATGCCCGCTTCAAGCATCTTCACTACTTCTTTGCAAACTACCTCCTTCATCACCGGATTTAATCGCCGTTGAGGTTGGGCTACCGGCCTATACTCATCCTCCATCCTAATGTTGTGCATACAATAGGCCGGACTTATGCCTTTTAAATCGGCTAAGACCCAACCAATCGCACTTTTGTTCGATTTCAAAACTTCAATTAAGCTTTCCTCCTCATTCTCCGATAATGTATTGCTAATGATTACGGGCTTTTTACCTCCCTCCTCGAGAAACACATACTTTAAATGAGACGGTAGCTCTTTCAACTCAAGTTTTTGGTCGTCATCTTTTAGATCTTTTTTCAAACTTTCCTCTTCTTCCTCCCAAGGGTGCATTTCCTTTGAAATATCCATTCCTTCCAAACACTCCTCAATATCGCGACTATCATCATCATCATTCACCTCTTGTGTTGCTTCCTCAATAACGTCAATCTTGAAACAATCTTTCTTATCCATGGGATGCTTCATTGCTTCAAAAAGATTAAAGAAAATTTCTTCATCTTGAACTCTCACCTTCATTAGGCCATCATCTATATCAATCATCATCCTAGCCGTCTTCATGAATGGTCTTCCAAGAATTAAAGGTGCATCCACATCTTCCTCCATGTCTATGACAACAAAATCAACCGGAAAAAAGAATTTGTCCACTTTTACCAACAAATCTAAAGCTACGCCGTGTGGGCGAGTAATAGACTTGTCCGCTAATTGCAATGTCATTTTTGTGGACTTTAATTCAATCTCCCCCAATCTCTTCACAATGGATAATGGAATCAAGTTGATACTTGATCCCAAATCAATTAATCCTTTTCCAACATATACATCCCCAATAGTAACGGGAAAAGTTACACGCCCTCCTGGATCACTCTCTTTCTTCGGAATAGTGCGTTGAATTATTGCACTACAACTCGCATCCACCATTATGGTTTCTTGATCCGTATATCTCTTCTTTTTTGTCAAGATATCCTTCATGAATTTTGCATATTTTGGCATTTGCTCTAATGCTTCGGTAAATGGAATATTTATTTGCAATTGCTTGAAAATATCCATAAACCTAGCATAGTGCTTTGCATCATCCTTTTTAAAAGGAAGGTGAGAATATGGTAAACTTCTCAATGGATAAGTTACTTCCTTATCTTTTCCCTTTTTCATTTTATTATTTTTCTCCTCTACTTTCTCCTTTTCAACTACACCATTTTCCTTTTCATTTTCAACTAACACCTCATTTTCAACTAATTCATCCTCCACATCAACATTATCATGTTTTTCGACTTCAACCTCTTCATCTTTTTCAACTACCTCTTCCTCCACTATTACTTCTTCATCCTTCTCCACTACTTTTTTCTTCCTTTCAACTACTTTCCTTTTCTCATCACAAACTCTACCACTTCTTGTTGTTATGGGTTTGCAATGCTCCTTAGGATTTGTTTGCGTAGTTGGGGAAAATGATGTCGAAGCACTTTGTTCGGAAAGTTGCTTAGCGAGTTGTCCCACTTGTGTCTCCAAATTCTTGATGGACGCCTCCGTGCTCTTTTGATTAGCCATAGAAGCTTGCATAAATTGAGCTAGAGTGTCTTGAATGTTGGAAGATCTCACTTGATTTTGAGGTTGGTTTTGTTGTTGACCTTGATTTTGTTGTTGACTTTGATTTTGATTTTGTGTTTGATATGGATTTTGCCTTCCTTGATTATTGTTATCTTTCCTCCACCCTCCTTGATAACCTTGATTACCCCTTTGTTGGTAACCTTGGTTTTGATTTTGATAAGGGTAAGGAGCTCGTTGTTGATACCCTTGGCCTTGGTTGGCCACATAGTTAGCTTCCTCATTCTCCGGAGGACAAAAGCCGGTTTTATGATCTCCTTTGCACAATTCACAACAAGCTATTTGGTGAGCTTGCTTATTTGATGCTCCTTGTAACTCCATGATTTGTTGAGGGAGTTTAGCCATTTGCTTTGTCAATTCTTCAACTTGTTTTGCAAACAATTTGTTTTGCGCCACAAGTGCTTCATGACTCGAACCAATTTCTAAAACTCCCGTTTTCACTTGTACACCTCCTTGATCATGTTGAGTTTGATGATCATTCCTACCCATCTTCTCAATTATTTGGATTGCTTTATACGGTGTTTTGCCATCAAAGAACCTCCGCCGTGGCATCCAACAACAATTTGTGTTGAGGTTGGAGACCATTTGGAAAATATGAATTTGTGTAAGCTCATCAAAACCGTGGCTCGGACACTTCCTTAGCATAGACTTATATCTTTCTCATGCCCGATTCAAAGGCTCGTTTACTCCTTGCGAAAATACCGAGATAGCCGTCTTAGCCTCCATGAAGCGTGATTGAGGAAAAAGCGTTCAAGAAACATTTCCTCCAAAACATTCCAATTAGTCATTGTCTCTTGCAATTGATCAAGATACCAATCTTTTGCCTTCCCACTAGAGAATGAGGAAAAGCCTTTGGAAATATTGCTCTTCTTGGTCTTCCGGAGCACCCGCCGCTCCCGCGATCTCATAAAACTTGGTAAGGTGAGTGTAAGGGTCTTCATGGTCGTGGCCATGAAATGGACTTGCATAAAGAAGTTGAAGCAAACCCGTTTTCATTTCCGCAACCCTTGCATTTGCTTGACGAGAAAATTGAGCATTATGGCGAGGGCTATTGACACACGGCCCCCGCGGTGGTGGTGGTGGTGGTTGATTCTCCTCCATAGTGGTGACTTCTCCAAACACGGGTGGTGTTGAAGAAGTAGATGCTTCTCCTCTTTCTCCTCTTTCTTGCCTTTGCCTAGCTTGTCTTTTCTTCTTTTAGCACTACTATTAAGTCTCCTAGCCGTCCTTTCAATTTCGGGATCGAAAAGGGTTGGTCGACCGGAATACTTCCCGCATAAACTAATTCTGAAAAGTCTAGCCACACAAAGAAAGAAAGAGATTAGTAGAAAAAGTCTTAAAACACACAACTATTGCTATACTACAACATCAAACGCCAATCCCCGGCAACGGCGCCATTTTGTTGTAGGATTTTTCCGTGAACAAAGTATTTTTGATTATCGATTCCACAGGGATTGGTGCATGTTATAGTCTTTCAATAGAAAATTATGTTTTAAGATGATGTAACCAAAGGGTTTGTTATCTACTCTACTAGAACCATGAGTTTCAAACAACAACTAAATTAATTCTTTCAAAGAGAGTTATAGTTTGGATTATAGAGAGTTTGGGATTGTTTTCAAGTTAAGAAGGCATGTCAAGATTAGTTTCATTGATCTAGTTTCATACATATTCATTTAATCAAGTGATGAACATAATAGATGATTTCTACAAATACATATCCTCTCAATCTTGTAGATTTCCCACCAAGATTGTGAATGTTATCATGTTAATCCTTGCATGATTCCTCACTACAACTATTAGCATAATAATCATTAAGTTCAATATTTTGTAAACTCTAACACACAAATCTATTCATAGCATTTGTTTATGAGAGGATGAATATCCTAGGTCACTTTGAAATATTCTTTTCAAGCAAAACTCAAAGCATAAAGATGAAGAACAAAGATATTCAACTATATTAATCATCAACTATGTTCATACACAAATGGATTAAAAGAAATACATACTATATAGATCAACTACCTCTAATCTTGACACAAAAAGAGCTTAGCCACTCATTTCCATGGTTGCTTGCTCTCAAGATTGTTAGTAGTGATGATGAAAATCAAGGAAATCAAGAAGGAAAAGCTATGGTTTTTCTTCCTAAACTTGCCCTAGATTTACAAAGATGAAAAGATAATGATGGTGAGTGTTTTCTTGCTTCCTTTACAAGCCAAAAAGGTCTGGTGAAGTGATGGGTTGGTGGCTCCAAAGGTGAAAGCATGGGCTGTCCTTTTTGAATTTCAGACCCTGGCGCGCGATTAAGTCATGTTGGCCACTCATGCTGCACCGCTGAGCGACCTGTAACATGCTTCCCTCTTCCAAAATTATCTTCAAAAGAATCATCCCTAAAGCTCTTCAAGTGCCCTTGAATCCAAGCTTGGGAGAATTAGTTAATAAATTCCTACAATTAAGAGTGAAAGTAAGTTAAATAATATATATTAAACAAAAACTAAATAAAAACCTAATTAAAACAAAATACTAGAATAAATATACAAATTAAATACAAAGACATTGTTAAGGACCACAAAATAATGTACAAAATAACTACAAATTGGTCCTTAACAATTTCCCAAAATTTTGTTTCTTCTTTGCATCCTCTATCTGCTCACTGATCAAGACTTCCCCCAAAACAACTACCATACCATAACCCACAACTATCATACAAAAACCCACAACTACCATATATTTGTCTTATTCCTCACAAAACTTCACAAATATAGTTCTTGCTCATGCAACAACCCGTAACAATCAACAAAATATGCTCGATCCGTACTTTATGCATCCCACTATCAACCTTGGGTTTGCATTCGTCTCTCCGTTCATTACTATGAAAAACACATACAATAACGGTTATGAAACACATATAATGACATAAGCGTGTCCGTTGTTAGACAGTGTGTGATTGTATGTATGCTAATTACCACAACGGGCGTGTGACCGTTATTGTAAATTATATTGCACGCTACATATATCTACAGTTGTAGGTGACAAGTGTTGTAAAAAAAATTGATGGGTCCCGGGTTCGAATCTCATCAAGCGTTGTCATATAGTTTGTGCTCTTTTTATTTTATTTTATTTTATAGAATTCCCAATATTGCAACTTTGAATATTTATAAATCGTATCAACGAAACAACAATACACTCAAAATTCAATTAGGAACCAAAATTAAATTAGACCAAAATATGTATTACATCAATGACACAATTCGATGTAACTCAACCTTGTATATTCTGTTGTTGGTAATTTTGACACAAGTTAAATCGAAGAATAATAAAATTCACTTTGATATTTTGGGATTTGTTCGAATACGAGTCAGAAGAAAGCCCAAGTTTGTACTTCGATTTGAAATATAAGTGATTTAAAGTTTCAAGATATTCGTTGGGATTTGAATTGACGCATTTGGAGAATTAGGCGCCTGTGACAGAGACGTTCAAATTTGAAATACACCGTTATCCATAGAAGACACGTGGGAGTCTGAAAGTTCGAAGGACATGCAGAGCTTCGAATATGGAATTTTCTTAAGAAAGGACCGTTATGGTCGAATTAGTATAAATATAAGTCTTATTAGTAGGAGTTTGTGTGTTATTTGTACAAATTACTCATATATACTCAAAGTATCAAGTGTTAGAGAAAAGAGTTGCAGAGAATGTACGTATAAGAAACACCAATGTTACTTTAGAATTATTTTACTTTATAAATTCCAAGTTCTTTACATATTTTCCAGCATTTCTTTACTTTTTGGCCAAAACCTTTATCTTTCAAGTTATTTGCATTTTCTCTAAATTTCCTTTATATTTCTTTTCACATTTCAATCGAAGCATTTATTTTCTCAATCGAACTTACTTCAATTCATATTCTTGAAACTCTTAGTATTTAGACAAAAAGATGTTAAACATGAGTTCTTTGCAAGTTTAATATTAGAAACTTAGACACATGTCCTAGGATCAATCTAGTCAATCATGCATGTAAGTTACTAAAGTATTCGATTTTGAGGACTAGCGATTGTTTACCAGATTTCCCTGTAAACAAATTGGCACGCCCAGTGAGACCATGTTGAAGTGTTCTTGTAAATAAAAACTTGCATTTAACATTCATTGTAGTTACCTGTCTTTTATTGTTATCTTTTGAGTCTAGATTATGTTGTGTTATATGAACCTTAGAAGTGGTAAAATAACCAACAGTAACCAACCATTACCCAGAAGAAAACACACCAGAAAGATGGTTAACACAACTAACCATGATGGGGAACAAAATCCCCCACAAGGGACGGGCACGGTCATTTCAAGTTCGATTGATGCATCAACTATAATCCCTAATTCATAGGACATATTGGTATCCACAGGTTCTATGGCCATAAGCAATTCGACTACCATACCATTTTCTTCGAGTGCAATGGACCTATCATCGAATGCGCAAACTGGGTCTGTTTTGACTTATGTTGGGAACCAAACCTAATTTTCGACACCTAGGCAACCAGGAGTTGTAACGTTCAGGCCACATAGGGACCAACCACCATATGGAATGCCAACTTCTTTCATGGCAGGATTGCATAATAATACAACAACGGCCTAATCCCCAATTCAAGGGTCTGGCTCTGGGATGAATAATATAGGTCAAAATACCCAGAATGCATGGTCTTTTACCCAAATCCTACACTGACAATGAACAATTAGGCATCGTTTAGGTAACAAATGGATGATAGTAACTATGATATGATAGGAGTCCTTGCCAGATAAATGAGCACCATTTTCACTCCCTTGATCCAAAACATTAATAGAACCAATTAAGAAAATACCCAAACCAACTAGCGAATGTCAACTCAGATGGCATGCATATAAAATTTCTTTGGTGCCCCAGATGAGCCTGTGTGATGTAGGTAAAACTAGTTAGTGATTTAGGACGAAGAACCGACCATTGACCAGGTTCGACCACCCAGGCAGGATTCTGGTGGAAGAAACATAGGGGCAAGGGTAGAACAACAGGGGATACAACAAGAGATCTAGGAGGAACAATCTAGGAGAATGATGGTGGTAAATAGAGACCAAAATGCACACGAAGTAGTCAATAGGGTTAGGTGCGATAACATGATGGCAAAAAATAACTTAACTACCATGATTGAAAGAACCATGACGCAAAATGGTCTGAATTCAGGACTTAGGAGGTGTTATACCCCAAAATTTTCCATCCTATTTCTCAAGACAATTCACATCTCAATTCTCAAGGATTTCACAAGGGTTGACCAGACAAACCCTCTCCTAAGCGATCAATCCAGACTAGGGTTTTGCCATTCTCAAGTCAAGATGGACTACCAATGCTTCAAGTGATAATCATACCTCATCATGTGATTCAAAGAATCACCATGTCAAGTTTCAAGCCTTGCAAGTCAAGTTTGCTCAGTCAATTGCTCAAATGGTTGAAAATCAACTATATTGGACAAAAAGTCAATTGTGGTCAACATACAGTCAAACTTCATAATTTTTGGTCAACACCAATATTTTTAAATAACATTCATCATTTGATCAAGGGTTGATCATGATTCCTCAAGAAAAGTCAAGATTTGATCAAAAGTCAAAATTTCTAAATTAGGGCTTCTCTAGACAAAAGTCAACAAAACTTTGACCAGGCATAACTTTCACATACTTTATCAAAAATTTTTCCACCACAGCTCATTTTGAAGAGAATTCCATTCTCTACAACTTCATGTCTCACAAGCTTGGGCAGAAAATGCTTCATTTGGAAGCTATGGATCAAAACATTACAGGTCTTTTTTAAAAGTCAACAAAAAGTCAACGTTTTGCAAAGAAGTGTTCATGAGCATGGAAACTTCAATGAAGATGAAACCAAAATTTCTGTTTAGAAGACATCTTGAGCTTTCTAAAAAGTCTAAGAACACCCAAAAATATTAAAAATTGAGCAAGATACGCCTTGTGCAAGTTGAGCATTTTTGAGGAGGTGCACAGAGAGAAATACTTGAGAAAATCAAGAATTTTCCAAATGGGCCTAACTTTTCTTGATTCAAACTTGTTCTTTATCTGAATTGGAACCTCCAAGCCCTAGGCCACGTTTTTATCTTTTATTTTTTTTATTAATTTTGGATTTTATTCATTTAAAACCAATTTAATTAAAATAAAGATATAAAATCAAAAATAAAGTGCAAGATGGATTTTCTCTCATCCTTGAGGTCCAACCAAGCCAATTAATCTGATTATTTCGAAATAATTAAGATTGGCAAGTAATTTGATTGAAATTGGCTCAAACAGGAAATATTTGGTTTGGTTCCAAATCAAATTATTTTTCATTGATTGGCATGATATTTCTTCATAATTCTTGACCTAGTTCACTCTAGTATAAATACACAATGACTCAAAATGACAAGAGGACGGAATTCTTGCCTCAAGAACCCTAAAAAAATTTCAAGAAAACTTGTGAGAAAAGCATTTTCGGTTTCAACTTTGGAGGCTAATTCAAGGAGTTTTAAGGATTGAGCGAGCATCCTCGAGGTCCAGGAACCTATTCAATCATCACCAAGCATTGGAGCGTCCGAATCAATACATCAAGTCACGGTTTGTTCCAAAAATCTTGATATCGATTTTGATCATACACTCATATTTAACATGTTTCGATTGCTTTTTCATGTTTAGAATTATGTTTGCAATGTTTCTGGATGGTTTGATTCGTGTTTAGTTGCAGATTAAAGACGTTTCCATTGTTAGGGTTTTAAAGCTCTAATTTGGGATCCCTCGATTTAGGAAAAATTGGCCAAAACTAGGGACATATTCGTGTTCAGGAGGTCAAACCGGGTTGAACCATGGCTTTACCTTGAATTTATATTGCTTGTGTTAAATTTTTGAAACTTGTAGGGATTTAGCTACATAAACGATTTGTAGGCAAAGGTTATTGCTACGAACAAAAAACCGTAGCAAAAAGCCTGTGTCCCCAGGAAGATTCTAAGAAGATTCTGAGAGCAGGTTACTATTGGTCCACCATGGAAGCTGATTGTCACCGCTATGCTCGGTCTTGTCACAAATGCAGATATCTGCAGAGAAAATACATGTACCTCGATACCGTTGAATTACGACCGCTCCTTGACCTTTCGCAATGTGGGGTATTGACATGATCGGAGAAATCAAATCCACTACTTCCAATGGACACCGTTTCATCCTTGTTGCTATTGACTACTTTACTAAATGGGTAAAAGCATCCTCGTTCACATCTGTTACCAAGAATATTGTGGCTCGATTCATTAAGCATAATCTTATCTATCGGTATGGCGTCCCCGAAAGGATTATCACGGATAACGGTACCAACCTTAATAACAAAATGATCATCGAACTCGCAGGATCAAGATCAAACTCATATCGGCCAAAATGAGCGCAATGGAAGCCGCCAACAAAAATCTCAAGAAGATCATGAAGATAGCGGTGACTTACAAGGATTGGCACGAGATGTTGCCATGTTCTCTCCACGATTATCGCCTGATACGGATATCTCTGAAACCCTTTCTCTCTTGTATACGGTATGGAAGCATCCTGCCAATCGAGGTTCAAATACCCTCAAACGAGTCCTCGGGACACGAACTAGGTGAAGACGAATGGATCCGAGACTCTCCTTGACGGATCAACTTGATCGGCGAAAAAAGGCTCGCATCCATCTGCCATGGACAGATCTACCAGAAGCGAATGATCAGAGCATTCAACAAGAAAGTCAAGCACCGAGTCTACTAAGTCGGTGATCTAGTAGTCAAGCGCATCATCCTTCCACAAGGTGACCCCAGGGGAAAATGGACTCCCACTTATGAGGGACCATTTGTAGTCAAAACAGTATTTTCCGGCGGAACTATGCTACTTAACACCATGGACGGAGAAGACTTCCCGCACCCTGTGAACGCATGCATAGTCAAAAAATACTACGCATAAAAAGAGACCCGCTAGGTCGACTGGCCTAGGCAAAAATAAGGGCATCCTGGCGAATAAAAAAGGTTCGGGCAAAAATTAAGGATATATACAAAAAAATGTACACCCGGCAAGTCGAAAACCTGCAAAGGCAGCTTGGGCAAAAAAGGGTATCCCGGTAGACCAAAAACCCGAAAGGGCAGTCTAGGCAAAAATAGGGATTTAAGCGTACGACTATGTCTCGTCTAGATCACCTACCTACAAACTGTACCACTATCAAGATTCAAATGGCGCAAATCAGTTCAATCACTTTCTTTTGAAAGCAAAGAGATGAGATAGTCGAAAATATATGAGCAATAGCATAGTTGAAACTCGACGAGATTGTTTCCACATAGCTTTTTACTATTACGACAATTTCCTCTTACTAGGATATTCGTCTCTTGTATACAAACTGCTTGGCCATACGCCATTTTCAAATTCAATGCAAATTTCTATTTTCCAGTTACAAATTTTCTTGTTCTGTATGCATAAAGTCCAATGATTACTTTGAATGGTTATATGCATCTGACAATAAATATCTGATCACAAACATATGAAAAGCGAACAAACAAAAAGTAATTACCACAGACTCTTGGAATCGAGATGACGACTAAAGTCACCAATACATCCTTCGCAGAGTTACTTTCACAAGAAATACATCCACAGGATCATCAATCCCCGCAGAGCCATATATCTTCTCCGACGAAGTACTAGTCTTCACCGGCAAGTATTCCAATACTTCAACTCTATCACGTTAGTCCCCGAGCAGTGATCCTATCAAACTTATCTACCCTTTCAAGTTATCACGTTACATTGGACCCCGAGCAGTAACTAATCATCAATCGATTACGTCAGTCTCCAAGCAGTAGCAGGTTATTCCATATCACATCATGGTCTATACACAAACATAGTAATCCTCAGCGGAGTATCTCCCAATGATTATCATTCCCCGACAACAATCCAGACTCGAAACTTGGTCAGATAGTGCATCAAAGGAACCTATATCTATCTTATTCCCCAATCATAGGTTTCAACAAGCTTCAGATTCATCACCTCAAGTGATCCTTTAACGTCCCTATCAGCTTTGCCATGTTACGTCAGTCTCCGAGCAGTAACCGGTTATTCCCTAGCAAGATCTACGCACAAGATCCCCAGCTGAGTATCTCTTGATCGTTGCTATTCTTCCAACAACATTAATATCCAGGCTCGAAAATTGGTCAGATAGTGCATCAGAGGAATCAAAAGCATCTTTTTTTCTCTCCAAGTCAGGGTTCGCAACAACCCTATCCCCAAGTAAACATCAGAAATCCCCAGCAGGATGTTCCCATCTTCTTCAAGATGTATATGTCTTGAAATACATTTACATTCATACATCTATATCCATATAGAAGTCATGACATATGCATACATCATAATACTATTGTCATACACCCGCATGCATCATAATATGCATAGGACTAACCATATCCTGTTGTTCGCGTTAAAGGTGGCGCTTTGAGGATCTGACGTGAGTTCGGATCTTCGATGCATAGCGATTTAAATCTTTTGATTTATTTATAAAGATGCCATGAGCATCAAGCTTTATTATTTTCAACACAAGAAAGATGATTTAATGATTATGAAAAGGCTGAAATACCCTCAATTGATATTGGTATGCGTGTGACTAGCGCAAACTAGACATAACGCATTGGGAGATTCGAGTAAGGGGATTGGTATATAAAGGGAATAGATGGAGCACCCTAAATATATGTAGTTATCTACGACTTTATATATGAATATATTTGATATGTTGTGTGTTTTTAATTGCTATTTCTATGATTGGGAAAATTTCTCCTTTGGATTTTAAAAGATGATTATGTGGGATTTAGGTTTGTTATTATTGTGCTCGCAAAGATCATGGATCTTACGCATACATATCCTAGTGGGAATCGAGCATTTGTAGCTCGGATCTGAGGGTTCTATGGTTTGTTTGGTGCGAGGGAGATAGAAATTTGCTCGGCAAGGATGAGACCTTGTGCCTCGTATTCTCAAAGGATGTTGAGAAAGTCAGAGCAATCGTAGTTCCCACTTATGCTAGTGGAAAGCAACGGGATGTTAGTAAGAGACAGACAAATGTCATCTTAATGAAAAATGTATCTAATCTATTTCATCACATACATTTTTTGAAAAAAAAGTTTGATTGATTAAAATCTTTCGTCGTAAGTATTAGGTGTTTTGCTTGAGTGTACAAGCGTTACCACTTACATGTTTAAGAAAGATGTTTGAAAAAATGATTGAATCTTTTAACTGTAAGCATTGGGTGTTTTGCTTGAGTATACAAGCGTTACCACTTACTATTAAGAGATGTTTTTGTTTGAAAAGAGTTTTGAAAAGTTTGAAAAGTTTTTGAAAAGTTTTTGACTGTATGTGATGTGATAGTTAAGATACTTCTTCCATAGAGATGATAGATGTCTAAATCTCAAGGAGAAATTGATTGGATTAAAGGGATGCTTTTAAGAAGCCCATGGGTCCTTGTATTGTTAGCCAAGGAGGCATTCGAGGTCATCGAGGGTCATCGAGGGTCCTTGTATGAAGCTCAAGGAAGCTATAAGGTATGGTTGTCTTTGGCTTGAAAGGAATTTCACCGAAATCATCCTTTCTTGAGTAAGAGCAATTTCAGAAATTTTACTCTGGGAATTTGAAAGTGATTTCACCGAAACCATCCTTCGGGGTTCTATCTTAGCGGGTGGTTCTTTGTCTTGGAAGCCCAGAGGAGGCTGTTAAGAGATTTCTGTCTCTTTCATTGTATGATGCCCAGAAGGCTAAACTCAATGAGGAGTTCTTTTGAGCGAAGCCCAAGAGGAGACTCAGCAGGGAGTGTTGTCTTATACAAAGCCTAGCGGAGGCTAACTCGTGGGAGAGTTTCTTTGTACAAAGCCAAGAGGAGGCTGACCCATCTTGGGATAAGTTATCTTGTATGAAGCCAGCGGAGGCTAAACTCAGCTGGTGATGAGTTGTCTTGTATGAAGCCAAGCGGAGGCTATCTTGTGGGAACCTATTGATTAGTCTAATTGTTATGTTATTTATTAGGCGGTTGTATAAACAGTGTGTGTGTGTGTGTGTGATATGTATTCACAGGAGTTTATGAAGGAAATATAAACAATGCATGATGTTTATTCTGATTTATGAAATATAAACAAGTGTACGTGAAACGAGCGTTTAAAACAGCGTAACTTGATTATTCACAAGTTGAGCTGTGTACAAGGAAATGAATATGTACACGAATGAGTTTTATGTACAGACAAAGATGGATGTACATAGGAGAGTTGAGGCTTACACTGTAAGAGAGGCCCATTGATTTGAAAGTAGTTTCACAGGGAATAATGCTCCTTTCAATACCAATGGTATTCAGTGTAAAATGTACAGATGAAACAGAAATGATTGATCAAAGTTTATCTGTAAAAGTATTTAAAAAAAATATATGTATATACAGATAAAAGTTTTGAAAAAAGTATCATGTGTATGTACGAGATAACAAGTTTGTTTTTAACTATCTGTGTTATGTACAGATGAAAAGTTTGTTTTTAACTATCTGTGTTATGTACAGATGAAAAGTTTGTTTTTAACTATCTGTGTTATGTACAGATGAAAAGTTTGTAAAAAAGTATTTGTCAAAAGTTTGATATGTACAAAGAAATATTATGTACATAAAAGAATGTTATGGGACTTACACCGTGATGGAGGCCCATTGGTTTGAAAGAAATTTTACTCAGGAGAATTCTTCCTTTAAAACCAATGGATTCGGCGTATAGACAAACGAATGAAAAAACAAATGAAAGAAATTTGTTTATGTTTGAATATTGACAAAGATGTTTTGAATATGTACAAATAAAGCTAAGTATGTACATAAAGGGTTGGGACTTACACCATAAGGGAGGCCCATGATCGATCGAGAATTCGAGAAAAGCAATTGATTTTATCGTTTTGAATTGGATCGATTATGGTAAAAGATGCAAGTTTTGATGAAAAAAGTTTTGAAGAATGATTTGAAAATGTTTTGAAATGTTAAGTTTATTTGTGAGAAGTTTTGAAAAGAATCGGACTTGAAAACTTGAAAAATTCACCTTTTAAGGAGGTTTGAAAAGTGTTGAGCGTCGTTTTCGACTCGATTAAAATTAATCAGATGAAAGTTTTTTTGGATTTTTTTGACATAATCATAAAATATATATATTAAATGACAAGTGTACAAAAAATCATCTCAAAATGAGAAGTTTTGATTGGTTAAAAAAATTGTTGAAGTTTGATAAAAAATATGAAAATATTGAAGTTTTTGTGAAAAATGAATGAAAAAAATGGTCTTGCTGGGTTTTGAACCCATGACCTTTGGGTGGGGCACGTGTCACAAAGAACTAAGAGCAAGCCAGGAACCACTAGGCCAACGCGTTTGAATGTGTTAGTGGATTAAAACACGCGTTAATATAATATTGGTTAATTCAAAAATTTGAAAAATGAAGAACACATGAACACGCGCGAACCTGGGTTTATAGTTTTTTTATTTTCAGAATCTTTGATCCAAGCTATCTCCCTCGTTTCTCAATGAAATTCAACGTTGTAAACATCAAAGTTACTCGTTTTTTCCTCACGAACATGATGGCATATGTTAATTTCATTTATTTTCAGTTAATCACGTTTTGATTTCTGGAAACTCGAAGAACCCTAGAAACTGATTTTTCAAATTAAATGATGGATTGTTCATGATTGTTTGATTTTGATGAGGGTTAATGGTCGTTAGAGGTGCAGAAAAGGATCGGCCAAGAGCTTTTTTCAAAAAGATGCAAGGAATATGGAGTTTGAAGTTCAGTCATATACATTGAAGTGAGATCAATTCTTTCTAGAGCACTTCCAGTTGTGGTTTCTCAATCATTTGAGCACCAACGACATATATAGATCGTGTATGAATGGTCTGCACCTCCTGGAATTGCTTGGATTGTTCTATAGAAGTCGACCTGCATCAATGAAAGCAATGGAAATCGATGTAAATCGTGTTACAGTTGTTACCAATGGTGCGGATCACTCATATGATGTATGGTGATGATGTTTGAATGATCATAACATGGTTTGATCCAGCAAAAATCCAAATTCGAAAGCTTAGGCAGTTTTGAAAAATTGAAAAGTGAAAACTGATTTTCTCTTGCTTTTAGTTTGATTTTAAGTTATGAACAAGTTACATGTTGGTCTGAAACATGTTAGACTCCAAGATTTACCATGTTTTTAGCTCAAACTAAAAATGCTATGTTTCTCAACTTTGCACTAATTGCTTGATTTTCAAGAAAGTGAAAGAAAGCATGGATTTTGTGAAGTTTCTTGGTGTTCATTTCTCTTGAAATGGTGATCCTTTTATAGGCCAAAAGTCTGAATTGTTAGGCAAGGAAGTACATGGCATTTGGATATTCAAAGAAAGCTTAGAGGCAAGATTGTCATTTGTAAAGCAAAGGAAGGTTCCTTTTTACCATGTGAATTTATCAAACTTGATCCAATCTTCAATCATCACTTTTCACTGATGTTTATCAGTTTGATGAGTCAATTTGGCAAGGTGGCAAGTGGTTTAAATGGAAAAACACAAAATGACCTATAATTTTACAAGTTTGCACTTGAAAATTATGGATTTTAGACTCTAAATTTCAAATTCAAAAGTGTAGCTAGACTCCATGGATTTGAGAGTTCTTGGACATTTTGGAAAGATTTTCCATGATCTACAACTTTCATGTTTTGAGTTTTCCAAATTCCAATTGGAACTAGGTGAAAAAATGGCTTGAAGTTTGGAAAAATGTGAAATTTCAACACTTAGAAATTTTTCTAAGTTATAGAAATTTTGACTTTTTGTTGACTTTTCCAAATTCTTTGACTTTTTATGATCATGATGGATCATTTGAAGTATTTTGATGATTGAAAAAGTTTTGTTTTGAAAAATTTGACCAAAAGTCAAAGTTTGACTTTTACTGCGATGAAATTTCATCGGACGTTTACGAAATTGGTGATGAATTACGTGAACCTCTGTGATGTTTTGAATCCAGAAATTAGGTCAACATGTTATATCTAAAATATAATGACCAATCTCTATCCAAAAAAGTCAATTACTGCTCAAAAAATTAGAGAATGCCTATGCTCGACCAAAACCCTAATTGGTCGATCCTCGATTGATCTATGAGAAAATGGATATCGAGTTGAAGGCGATGATTTGATCAAGATAGATCAAATGAAGTAAGAAAATCTCAAACCCTAATTGGTTAGCTCTTGAATCGGATGAAAATCATGAAACCCTAATTCGACACATGAATGCTATACACGATTAATCTTTGTTTGAGCTATTGGTTGTGCAACAATGCAAATGTAAGGTGGTATATTAGGTCAAAATTTGGGGTATGACAGATACCCTATTTAAGTTTCTTTAACCTGAAAGATGAAGATGAATATCCTCGTTTTGATAGGTGTAAAGAGACTTAAATATCGAAATCATAAAATTTGGACCTAAGATACCAAAGATGCGGATGATGCAAAATGATTAAAAAGTTTTACCCAAAGGATGTCAAAGAAATGACATGATGGGGAAAATTTTTATGAGGATGACTCGATCTGTTTTGAGAAAGAAATCCTATCATTGGGAAACAAACAATATGTTTATTTGGGAAAGAATGATTCACAGAGAATGTGAATATCATTTCGTTTTGGAAACAAAAGATTACCTTACATCGACTTTGTGACAATGTTTAAGGTAAGTGGAAATGATATTACCAATTATCGACCTTGTGATATAGTATGGTAATGAATTGAAGATGTTACCAATTATCGGAGTGATAACTATAACAAGGTAAATCTTTGAAGTAGGTTCTTTGTGTACTCGACTTTTGTGAGTAACGACGATGTTCTATCGAGAATGAACTGGAAAGAAAAGTTAATCTAGACATTGTTCCCAACGAGGATAATCTCGGTGGCGAATGTGATAGAGAGAAAATGCATTTCTCTGTTTGGGGACTTTGCGGGAAAAGGAAGACATATCCTTTACATTTGGGAATACTCCGTTGGGAAACAAAGAAAAAGTATCTTTTTGTTTGGAGATATTCTATTGGGGATATGATATACTAGTATGAGTATATATATAACCGATGATTTGAAACAAACATTTTGAGATATGCAAAAATGCAATGAATGATGCTATTATGTATGAATGTCATGAATGTTATATGCATGCTAACAATACTTGACAAAAACACTTAAGGGATATTTGAGAAAAGGTGCGTCCGATTCGAACAAATACTTGGTGAAAATTGCGCAATGAGATATTCACTAATGAAGAATTTGAGTTGCATGGTTCACACTTTCCGAGAAAGGTATTTCATTGGCAACAGTGGGGATTCTTTTTGGATAAGAATACCGTCCTTTGATGATTCGATGAGGAGAAGGCTACATGGCGTTGGCGACTCAACGGGATCGAAACACTCTTGGAGAAGCGGTTGAAGTTATTTCCGTGCTCATAGTTTCAAAGGAGAATTTTGCTTTTGTTTCAAAATTTTGAAGTAAAAATTCATTTAAAACATTTTAGTTTCAAAAAGTGATTTTCACAATAAAAGTTATTTTGCAAAACAGAATAAAGTAGGAATTGCAAACAAAAGGCACAAGGCTCAAATTTATTGATAGAATGGTAATCAGCCAAAGGCGTGATTCCATGAACTATTTACAAAAGTTGGAAATGATAATTTATTAGGAAAAGGCTACATTGAAAGCAAATAACCGCTACCATCCCTAACAACTTTGAATTCCGTGCTTGTTGCTTGAAGAAGAGTTGATTGAAGATCCGTTGATGGAAAATTCTTCATGTGGACAAAATACTGATGACTGCGTTACTTTGTCGTTTTGTATCCTTGTTTTGCCTAGATCGCTTTTCGGTTTTCGATCTATCGGGATAATTTACATTTATTGTCTCTAATTTTTGCTGGATCGCCTTTTCGGTTTTCAATCCACGAGCGCTCATTTTGCCTAAGCCGCCCTTTTCGGGTTTTCGACTTACTTGTTCTTTTTATTTTTTAGACAAAGTATTTTTGATGCGTCGGCATTCACGGATCTGGGAGTTCATCGCCGTCCATGGTTGTGAGTCATAGCACCGCGAGAAGCTTCTTTTGACGATGTATGGGCCTTCGTAGTTAGGAGTCCATTTGCCCTAGAATCTGTTTGAAAAGGCAGAATCTTTTTAAGCAGTCGCCTTCTCGGATTCACGAGTCGGACCTTTTTGTGAAAGCTTTCTTCATTCTTCTTTGATAAAGTTGTCCGTGACACGAGCGGTCGGGCTTTTCTTCAATTAAGTTCGGTTGGTCGTATCTACTTTGACACCATTCACCTCGAGATAACTTAGTTTCAATGAGAACTCTCATTGGCGGGATCTCAACTTCTACGAGAACCTTTGCTTCCATGCCGTATACTAGAGAAAAGGAGTTGCCCTGTTGAAGTGCGTCTTGGTCGATACCCATGCGAGCAAATGGCGACATTTCGTGCCAGTCTTTGTAAGTGATGACCATTTTCTGGACGATCTTTTTGATGTTCTTGTTAGCAGCTTCAACAGCGCCGTTCATTTTTGGCCGGTAAGGAGACGAGTTATGATGCTCAATCTTGAATTCCTCACACAGTTCTTTCATCATTTTGTTGTTCAAGTTAGATCCATTGTCAGTAATAATCTTACTTGGAATTCCATATCGGCAAATGAGGTTGTTCTTAATGAACCTCACAACCACTTGTCTTGTGACGTTGGCGTGAATCTTGCCGACCCATTTGGTGAAGTAATCAATAGCCACCAGAATGAAGCGATGTCCGTTGGACGCTTTTGGTTCAATCATTCCAATCATGTCAATGCCCCACATGGAGAACGGCCACGGAGAGGAGAGAACGTTGAGTAGAGTCGGAGGCACATGGATCTTATCTGCGTAGATCTGGCACTTGTGACATCTTTTAACGTGTTTGCAGCAATCAGATTCCATCGTTATCCAATAGTATCCTGCTCTTAAGATCTTTCTGGACATTGCATGCCCATTTGAATGGGTTCCAAAGGATCCTTCATGCACTTCATGGATGATTGTATCCGCTTCTTGTCTGTCGACGCATCTGAGCAGAACCATGTCGAAGTTTCTTTTGTATAGAATATCTTCATTGAGGAAGAAATTCCTGGAAAGCCTCCTTAGAGTTTTCTTATCCTTGTACGATGCCCCGAGTGGGTACTCTCGTGTTTGAAGGAAACGTTTGACGTCGTGGAACCACGGCTTATCGTCGGCCTTACATTGCAAATACATATGCGGTCTTTCAAGGCGTCTAATCACGAATTCTAGGCATATCATTCCAATCGTTGACTTTGAACATGGAAGATAGAGTAGCCAAGGCGTCTGCCATCCGGTTTTGATCTCGAGGGATATGATGCAGTTCAACTTTGTTGAAGAAAGTCAACAACCGTCTTGCATAATCTCTGTAAATTAGACCAAGATGATGAGTTTCATACTTGTCTTTAATTTGATTGATCACGGTGAATCTCCATATATATCAAGGATCTTGATCCTCAAGTCGATAGCTTCTTCAATACCCATGATGCATGCTTCATATTACGCTATGTTGTTGGTGCAATCAAATAGCAATCGGCGAAAGCAGGATATGAGAACCCTCGGGAGTAATGATGACTGCCCAATTCCATTGCCAAAAATATTTACTGACTCCATCAAGACTAGGCCCCATCCGGATTACGGATCTGGTCCTTCTCCGAGTAGCGGTTCGTCGCAATCTTTCATCTTCAAGTACGTAACATCCTCGTCGGAAATCAAACTTGAGAGATTGGTATTCGTTGGCGGTGATAAGCAAGTGATCGTGAGAATGCTTCCTTTAACCGCTTTGGTAGCGGTATTGGATGTCATATTCGGATAGTAGCATTTGCCATCGGCGATTCTCCGGTTAAGGCGGGCTTCTCAAATACATACTTGATAGGATCCATTTTGGATATTAACCAAGTCGTGGCGAAGGCGTTTTGAAGCCCATACCAAAGCGCAACATGTTTTCTCGAGCATGGAGTAACGAGTTTCACAGTCTGTGAACTTCTTACTCAGGTAGTAGATGGCATGCTCCTTCTTACCGGTATCATCCTGTTGTCCAAGTACGCAGCCCATGGACTCTTCTAGTACGGTAAGGTATATGATCAATGGTCTTCCTTCCACTGGAGGGATCAGTATTGGTGGTTCTGACGGTATTCTTTGATATTGTCAAATGCTCTTTGGCAATCTTCTGTCCACACTACCTTTTGATCTTTGCGGAGAAGCTTGAATATCGGCCCAGTGCGATCATCGAGAGATAAATCTGGAGATGTAATTCAACCGTCCGAGAAATCCTCTTACTTGCTTTTCCGTATGTGGTGTAGGCATTTCCTGAATAGCCTTGACTTTGTCAGGGTCAACTTCAATTCCTCTTTGACTGACGATGAAACCTAGGAGTTTTCCTGATCTTACCCCAAAGGTACATTTGTTAGGATTCAGGCGGAGCTGAAACTTCCTTAGTCGTTGAAACAACTTTAAGAGATAGTCTATATGTTCCTCTTCAGTGTCAGACTTTGCTATCATGTCGTCTACATAGACTTCGATCTCTTTGTGCATCATATCATGAAAGAGAGTAGTCATTGCCCTCTGGTAAGTTGCGTCTGCATTCTTTAATCCAAATGGCATTACCTTGTAGCAAAAAGTGCCCCATGGCGTGATGAAAGATGTCTTCTCCATGTCTTCGGGAGCCATTCTGATCTGATTATAACCGGAGAAACCGTCCATGAAGGAAAAGGCGTTGAATTTAGCAGTACTATCCACTAGCATGTCGATATGCGGAAGTGGGAAATCGTCTTTTGGACTAGCTTTGTTCAGATCTCGGTAGTCAACACACATTCTGACCTTTCCATCTTTCTTGGAGACAGGTGAAACACCCGGCAGAAAATCAATGGATATAACTATATATCAATGAAGTCGCCATCGAGCGTTTTTATCCGCCAAGAGGAAAGGTAAACATCGAGTAAACACGAACGAAGAAATCACGGTCTTGCGACCGAGAGATCGGGTAAGGAAGTACATTACGAAGGATTAGCACCCAGCGCCCGTAGTACTCGGTATCCGCTTTGCTTTCTATCTAATGGGTGTAAAGGTCTAACTATATCTGTACATGGTATAATGCATGCAAAAGGATAAAAAAAGAAATAAAGAAAAGAATAAAGAAAGAAAACACGGGAAAAGAAGGAAATATTTACAAAGGTTGCTCGATCTAGCCCTGACAGGATGCCTACGTATTCCCTCGTGCAATGGGAAAGTCGAGGCGCCGTAGTTCGGCTCACTTGTTTTGGTTGGTTTGTGTTTTTAAATTAGCGAAAGCAGACAAACAATGACAAACACCTCTATGATGACAAAACATCACTACAAACGAGATACGAAACATCGGGAAACGGGATGACGAGACATCAGGAAACGGGATGACGAAACATCAAAGGATGAGATGGCGAAGCATCAGAGGATGAGATGGCGAAGCATCAAAGGATGAGATGGCGAAACATCAACAGACGGACGAAGCATCAACGACAAGCAGAGACGTGAAACATCCTAGACTAATTGGTTTGTATCTTTTACCTTGGAAAAAGTTTCATATTATTAAAGTGTTTTAATGCACTTGACAAAACAAGATTTTAGTTTTAAGGATGCAAAAGGAGAAAAGGTAAAATGGCTAAGGGAAACTAACCTATTTCTAATCCTAATGTTATCATGCAAAGTTGATCTGAGTTATGGATATAAACAAAGGGAAGATCTACCTAAAGTTATCATGCATGGATAGCAAACCTAAGGTCTATTTAGTTCAAACTTGGAAAGAATGAACTAAAGATCCTATAGAACATGGCAATCTCATAAAAGAGATAAAGCAAACAATCACACTTAGAATGAATGATAAGACATATATGGCAAAACATCACGTAAGGATAATAAAATGCATGGATGACAAAAAAAAAATCATGATAATAGACATGGATGGAAAAACATCATATGAAGAAAGATAAAGTATGCTTGGAGATGATGGTGAAACGTCACATGAAGAAAGATAAAATATGCATGGACATGATGGTGAAACATTATGTATAAAGAGGGTGATGATGATACCTAACGGAGAAAGTCCGTTGCCCCTTCAACACGCACAAGGTAAGAAAGCTATCTTTGAAGCGCCATCGTCCATCCAAGTGTGCCTGAGTTGTATCAACAAACGATCATGAACTCACTTTCATTAGTAAATATCTCAAGAAGAAGCTATGTGTTCATTGGTGAAGTGCCCAAGAGGAGGCGTATTCATTGGTGAAGAGCCCAAGAGGAGGCCATGTGATCATTGGTGGAGTAGTTCTAAACTATTACAAATCATATGGGAATGGGGATACAAGTTTATGGATGGGGATGTATCATATCAAAAGTCTGAATAAGAGTTCAAATAATACAACCAAATCGAAATAGATCAAATAATTAAACTAAGAATAAAGAACTTCATCGCATGGTGTGAGAAATCGCCTCAGGTACACTTCAAGGCATCAGACAAAGCTTCGTGCATCAGATGAATATCAGATAGAAATCCCTTGCACACTCAACAAATGGATTAGAAATAACAAGGTAGGGTGATAAAACACTAAGCCACAAATGACTATACATCAAGAAGATAATGGATGACGACAACACATCAAATAAGAAATGCATGGATGGTAAAACATCAAATAACAAATGTATGGATGGTAAAACATCAAGACATAAATGGTGACACATCAGATGTGGAGGATGAAGCATGTTGAAACATGATACAAACGGAAATGGATGATAAAACATCTGAAGAAAGATATGGATGATAAAACATCAAATATGCATGCATGAATGATAATACATCAAGGCATGGATGACGATACATCGTATATGGAAGATGGATGAACAAAACATCAGATAAGAAATGTATAGATGGTGAAACATCAAACATAGATGATAAGACATCAGATGAAACATGGTGCAACATGATATAAACAGAAATGGATGATGAAACATCTGACAAGAAAGATATGGATGATAAAACATCAAATATGCATGTGTAGATAACAAGATATCAAGACATGGATGACAATACATCAAATGAAAATGGATGAGCTAAACATCAGATAAGAAATGTGCAGATGACAACACATCGGACATAGATGATGAGACATCAGATAAAGCATGCAAAAGCATGTATGCACATGGTGCGAGAAAGAAGTAAAGTGAGCGGCGATGATACCTAACGGAGAAGGTCCGTTGCCTCTTCAATGCGCACAAGATAAGAAAAATCTTTATAAAACATCCTTGTTTCCCTTGGTGTGAGTATCCCTCTTTGGTCTTGTCTCGATCATTCAATAATCAAGTATCCAGGTTGTATCACGTTCGATCCCGAATCCATGGCAATAAAAACAACGAAATGAGCATCGTGGCAATAATTCAATAATGATCAAAGCATGCGAAGAAATAAAATCCTAAGCTACAAAGAAACGAAATTCTAAACTACTTTGATCTATATGAGAATGGGAAAGCAAATTCAAAATTAAAGATGCATAGAATCGACACTACGATAAAAACGTCTAAATAGACAAAACAAATTAAATGAAATTAATTAAACAACTAATCAAATTGAATCTATTTAATAAAATTAATCAACGAAATAATTAATTAAACTAAACTATATCTTTTAATCTAATTAAATAATTAAACAAAATAATGTTTTTTGCAATTTTGTTATTTGATAGAACAAACTATATTGACAAAATAATATATAAGATGCAAGTAAAACAAAGGGATTGGGCCTGAATTGAGTAAAAAAGGGGTGCAGAATAGCAATCTGAGCCCAAGCCCAGGAGAAGGAATTCGCGGATCAGGTGTGAGCGTTCCAGGGGGTCCATCGTGAGTTGCTCGCTTCTGGAGCACTGGATTTGATCAGATAGAGATCTGACGGTTAAGATCAATGGAGTGCATAGTGGAAGCTTGCTTTTGAGTCGTTAGATAAAGATCTGATGGTGGAGAGGAGACTGCTATGGTAGGAGCACCTGCATGGAATCAAAGAAATATCGCAAGGGAGGTGACAAGTGTCACCTCCGGATTAGAGTTTAATTAAAAAAATAACTTAATCAAAATGAAGATTAAGGGAAATTAAACTATAATCAGAATCCTCTCTCTCTCTTCGTTCTCTCGTCTCTCTCTAGCCTCACATTCTCTCGCCTCTCTCTACAAACACATGAAAACCCAGAAAAATGAAATCCAACGATCTATCACGGCGATCATGAAAGAGACGGCGATGGCGAATCTTGTGGTGATGTTGAAGATTGACGGTGGCCGGAAATCGCCTTGGGCGGCGGCTTGCTCCGATGATGAATTTTCTTCACGTTTTCTGAACCGTCTCCTCCTCCTCTATACTAATCTGGCTCTGATTTTTGCAGATACCGTCTGAGTTGGCTTAAATCTTGAATGGAAGTTTGGAAACCCTAACTGTCCGATGCACTTTCTGGAACTCTCTCAATGACGGCGATGGCGATGGCGATGAGGGCGGAGGCGTGCTTCTGAGTCGAGGCTAAGTCTTGGACGGTGGCGGACGGCGGCCGTGGCCGCAACCCCTCCGGTGAGATCTCTCCAGTTTACATCTTCCTTTTTATCTTCTCTGTAGCCTTCGGTTTGATAGCTTTTCCTCTTCGTCCCTCTCTGATCAGAACTTTGTTTCTGAAGAAACAATTTCTAAAGGGTTGTTAGATTAGGAAGATGATGATCATGAATTAGTTAGGGTTTCTGCTGGACTTGATAGCTTGCTGCGATTTTATGATCTGTGATGGTTTTCTGGGTTTGTTCTCTGCGGCTAGGGTTTCTCATGTGAACAGTCCCCCTCTTGATTTCAGTGCAATCAATCCTTTTATATCTGACAATCTGCTATTTTCTGATTGATTATTCTTTTCTGACTTTGAAAAATAAACTGCCTTTGGGCTGTTGTGATAACCATGAATTTCAAGCGGGCTTGACTTGTGATTTCTGACTTATTCTGCTGAATTGTACTTACTGCCTTTGCTTTTACACACCCCTTTTTGTGAACTGAAAACAATAGTTTTTGTGATTTGCAATAGGAGTAGTTGGCTTATGATTAAAAATACAATTCTGAACTTGTTGGCACCAAATACATGAGACTTTGGCAGCTTGAAAATGATTGAAAACCACCCCCTAATTTCCTGATTCCTCTACACAACCCTAATGATGAGCTGAAAGAGAACACTGTGAAAATTTCTTTGGAAATCTTTGTTTTGAGTTTATGTTTTTGGCATTGTCTTCTAACAACATTTCTTTTTGTTTTGATTTTCATGTGCATGATGATGAGGATGGCAAGGCAAAGAAGAGGAATTAGTGGCAAAACTTGGAAGAGATCTTGAAGAGGAAAAGAAAGTCATGGGGGAAACAAGTTCAAGAGCTCGAAAACCATAGCCTTTAGGAAAGCCTTATGTTGATGTAAACTTGTAAACTTGATGACTTTTGAAACATGTAAATTCCCTCTTGAATTTTTCTTGTATAAGAAACTTGTAAATTTCTTTTGTAATCATGACAAACCTTCATTGGTAGCTTGAACTCAAGAATGTAATTCTTTTTGATGCAAATCAACTTGTAAAGCTTTGTAGAATTTTGTTGGAAACTTGGAAATGGAATAAACAAATTGAATGAATGAAAGATTCAAAACTTGTAATTGATGAATGAAAATGGCAAATGTAACTTGAAAATCTTGGACAAAACCATTGTTGAAACTTGAAGGATTCTTTGATTGAGTAACAAATGAGTCACTTGAATTTTGTGTAGAAAATATTAGGAACTTTGTAGAATTCTTGCAAGAACTACAACCAAACTTTGAATGGTGTACTAGAATTTAAGAAACATCAATCAAATTTCCTTAAAGCATGGTGCTTGGAAACAACAATCCAATTCCCAACTTTCTCCACATCTTCAAATTTGCCAAGATGGAAAGCCTCTTAATTAAGACAAAAGAAGCAAAATTCCCTTCAAATGCCTTCTTTAAACTCACTTCTAACAAACTCAAGAAATGCTTCTAAAAGCCCGACAAAATCAACTTTTCACATGATAAACTTGATATTCCTCTTTAAAATCCATGGCCCGATAAGTAGCTCCAAATTTGTTTAATCATGGAAAACCTTGATAGTGCCTCAAGAATTACATCAATAAAGACGTCCAACACTTCAATGATCCCAGACTCGTGCACAAGAGCCATTGGATGGGAATTACTTTGAAACACTTGCAATTGTGGCTCTTCTGATGAAAGAGAGAATCGATTAATGTGTCTCGAGTCATAAGAAGCCTTGGTGACTGAATAAACAGAGAGTATGAGAGCATGAGAGCCATCTTAGGCGATTAACAATACAACCAAATTCTGCAGCTAACAGAGAAAACCTGGAAGATAAGAAAAAACTTTGATCCCACACAGTGCAGGAATGCAATGCAATATGACGTTTATGAAGAAACATAAGCCTAAATCAAGAGGGTAAATTTTGGGGTGCAACAGCTGCCCCTATTCAATCTTCTTCAACTTGATAAGCGAGCTGGTGGAAACCTTGAGCGTTCAAAGTGGAAGAGGATTGAATAAAAAGAAAATTTACACTCTTGAGAAGAAGAGTGAAACTTTCAACAACGGGGCAGGAGGATCTTTGGACTTAGAGAATACCAAATGAAATTGGTTTCATAGAAAAGTCAGATAACATGCTTTAACAAGCGGGAGAGTCTAATGAACATTAGCCTTCCAAAAATATACGTCATGACGAAACTATAACGTGGACCATGATAAAGATGAGATGAAACTCAAACCAAAAGACCAGACAAAACTAGACTTTGAAAAAGTATGTGTCGGAATAAAACCAGATCACGAGAAGGGGTGAGATAAGACTCATATCATGAGATGAAACTCAAACTAGAAGACCAGACAAAACTAGACTCTGAAAAAGTATGTGGGATTAAACGGATCTGAAGGGTGAGATAAGACTCATATCATGAGATGAAACTCAAAGAAGACGGACAAAACTAGACTACAGAAGCATGCAAATAGGACAACTATGAAAAGGGTCCTATTAGCAAGGTGACTAGAGAGCGTGATTCTAGGAGCACCTGCTAGTCTCAACCGAGGGTGAACAGTGGAAACTGTGACAAACCGAAGGTATGAAAAAACAGTCAACCAAGGATGAGCAGTGAGGCGAGGCGATTGAATCCAGGGTGACATCAAATGAGACAAAACTCGACTCGATAGAACTAGAAGAGCGACACTTTCTAGAAAGCAGTACGGGACAAAAGCTGGATTTCACGCCGGAAGCGAGACAAAACTCGACCCATAGCAAAGTGATGAGAGTGCATGTTTCTCGAGCACTTCTGTTCTCAAACTAAAGGATAGGCAGTGAAGCAGTTGAACCCAATAGTTATATGAGCCATCCCAGAAGATGAGCAGTGAAGCGAACTGATTGAATCTGAGATGAGGAAAGGTTTCAACTGAGATAGGCAGTATGATGGGCCGAAAGAATCACGGAGTAAGAAACAAAAGCGAGATAAGACTCGACTCATGGAGGCTAGTTAGATGAAACGAACTAGATGAGTACCAAGACAACAATGGATTTCATGCAGCGAAGAGACAAAACTCGACCCAAAGCGAAGTGATGAGGCGCATGTTTCTCGAGCACTTGCTGTTCTCAAACTAAAGGATAGGCAGTAGACGGCGTTGAATCAGATAGTTATAAAGAGCCATCAACCGAAGATGACGGTGAAGCGAACGATTGAATCTACGGCGTAGCGGGAAAGGTTTCAACACGAGATAGGCAGTATGATGGGCGAAAGAATCACGGGAGTAAGAAACAAAGCGAGATAAGACTCGACTCATGAAGGCTAGTTAGACGAAACAAACTAGATGAGTACCAATACGACAGCTGGATTTCATGCGCGGGAAGCGAGACAAAACTCGACCCAAAGCAAAGTGATTAGAGCGTACTTCCAAAACACTTGCTGAAATGCTTATCAGGATAAAACTGACATTTGACAGGTATATTTGGGTGGACATTGAAATGAACCAACAGAGGTAGTAGAGACTAAACCAAAGCAATTGCACCAGAGAGAAACCGGGCTACAACCAAAACGTTGAGTAAACACTCAACCAAATTGAATGATCAACAGAGTATTGGTATGGAATACAGGGATAGAGCCTCCTTTGGAGAAGTGTCGAAATTAGCATATTCACTGGGGCACATAGTAGCAATAAAGGCTTATGTTTCAATGCATGTTTGAAATTTTTCTATGGAGTAAAGTTCCAAAAGATTATGGAAAATCACACTTTGAGGATGCAATGTAATGATGCATGATTAAATGTTTCACCGGGGAGTGGCTAATCAAAAAGCCAATCAAACTCCAAGCCAAAACCTGGTAAGACTTGCAAAATAAATTGCAGAACCCACTGGGGAGAAAACCTTCAAAGATGAAACTCTGCAGGGAGCACTAATAGGTGTAACTGGTAGAAAGCAGGCTACAATCACTGAGGAGGAGTTGCAAAAACAGATTGCAGACTTCACTGGAGAAGTAATTTTGGGCGAAACCATTGATTCCGATATAAGATGCCACATGAAATTGGGCAAAGACAGAGAAGATCCGGGCGAAACAGCGACTTCTGAAGAGGAAATCCAAATGGAGATTGGACTTCAATGGGGGAATATACCAAACGTCACAGGGAGAAATATTCCTTTGACTTCATGGGGAGAAACCAATCTTTGGTCAATGATAGGAGAAAATCTGCACACAACTCTTATGATATTCACTTGGGGATATCTACTGGGGATGCACACCCACAAAAGCAAACATCTTGGATGATACTCACCGGGGATACCCGCTGGGGAGATGGGCGAGCTTTTGGGATAGAAGTCCAAGTCAAATAGTTCATCCGGGCATAAAGAAACAAGACACCTCATATATGACAGCTCCACTGGGGGAATGAGGGGGACAACTCCACTGGGGAAATGAGAGGGACAAATCCACTGGGGAACAAGGAGTATTGTGTCGCAACCTTGAAAGAAAATTTCCTCGCTGGGGAGAGGAGAAATCTTGAAGGAGAAGAGATCAGATGAATAACTGATACACTGGGGAAAAGGGGAAATTCTTGAATACGAACTTCCAAGTGCAACAACCTAACTGGGGAATTAAAGGGGTCATCAATAAACCTTCCGCCTCGCACGAGCAATCCTTCTTCAGGTAAAAACCGAGGAATCATCCAGATACAATCTCTTCACTTTGGGGGACTTGCTGGGGAGAAGTAAAGACTTCGGTGTCACCGGGGATGCCCCATGTTGGATATATTTCATATGATCAAACCTGTCCACTCAATAAAACCAAATCTGCCCCAAGTCTAAAATGAAATGAAACTCGCCGGGGAAAATCTCTGTAGAAATTCAAATAGAACTGATTCAAGATAAGGTGCCCCAGATTATCATCAATTCTTCGAAAAGATTATATTTCTATTCCATAGGGTCGAGGCACTCTACTTTGGCAAGGTCAAATCCTTCTTTGGTATTCACTGCAAACTCACTTGATGTCAAACAACTGTTTCGCATGCAGAGAAATGTTTATTATGAAAATGAAAATGAAAATGCAACACTTATGTAAGTCTTGAAGTTTTTATGGAAAAGGTATTGCGACTTCTTGTGAACAAAACGCTCTTAAAATGCAACATTATTTTTATTTTAAAAAAAACATTTTCTTTTTTTTCAAAATGACAAGACAAACATATGATACCAACACAAAAATCAGCACACACTTTAGGAGTCAGGAAAATGTTATCTCATCGTAGTATGCTTTCGAATTAACCCATGCTTGATTAGGACTTAGGGGTTGTATCGTGGCCTGGTTCACGGTTTTCAAAAAAGATTTTTAGGCTCAAAATATTTGGTGCCCACCCCCTTCGTGATGTTCTCCAATCCTAGATTCAGTCAACTTGATACGAGCATTCTACTCTCAAAGGAGTATGGTATGGCAACTTCTGCTGAGGATTTCTTGGACATGCAGGAACCCACAAGCTTCAGACATAGTCACTCACCTTTAATTTTGGTGTCATATCACACGACTTTGTTCTCTTATTGAGAATCTCTTTTTCAAGGCTTTGCCCTCCGTTTTGCCTAAGCGACTTATTACCAAGTTCGACTTAGCGGGCTCCTTTTTTTTTTTTTATTCATCATTTTCATTCCTTTTGTTCTTCAGAACAAATCGTGTGATCCCTACACCATCTTCAATTTGTTAGAAGTAATTGTGACTATCTGAGTCTTTGAAGGATTCCATGTTCACAAACGAAGGTTGACCGTTACAGTTTGGACTTTCCTCATCCTTTTGGAGGATAACCATTGTTGTATCCTTTGATTCCGCTCTTCTGAATGCTCGATCATATTAAATGAAAACTACCCCAGGTTAGGAAAATGAGGGTTTTTTCTAAATAGAAAAGAAACTCACTTGAGGCTCAAAGGGGTTAACGAGTCTATCTCCCTTATATCTCGGTGTTTGGGAATTGAAACAAGGCACATACATCATCAACGGGGTTCTACTCAGCATACAAGCGAAAGTGACATCTTAGAATCGTCATCCTCCCCCCAATCTTTGCCTAAGCAAAAGACTTGGCGAAGTTGGCATCAATATGCAAGCAAGTCATTTTATGAGCGATAGCGAATGGATGAGTGATAAGAAATATTTCTTCAAGACAGACATACTTAATGCATTAAGATTTTCATTCAAAAAATAAACAAATTTTTACATGATAGCAATGTTTAAACAAACAATCAAGGGTGCAAATGAAAATGCAATAAAGAAACTCGGGATCGCCATTGTTGAGGAGACTCGACCCCGTCTGGACTTCTTGATTCTGATGACTTCTACAGTCTTGATGCTCTTGGACAAGAGATTCCCCTTCTGATCTGTCATTGACACAACAGTCTCTGAATTAATCCAAACTCAAACCCTATCTCTGGACGATAAAACATCTTCAGTCAAGTGGTCGAGTGCCCCAGGGCGACATTCACAGGGGATTTTCTTCAAAAGAAACGATGAAAATAGTGCAAAGCAAAATTTCCCCAACAAGATCACCAAGTGTCTTTTACCTTATGGAATAAACATCCAAGACGTGCAACTGAAAACACCTTCTTCAAACAGGAGAAATAATCAGACACTGCGATCGGGAACTTTCAACCTCATCTTCTGCCACACAAGAGTGAAACCTCGCAAGATAAAGATCATGAAATGGATTGCCAAACAAAATTGGCCTCTGAAAAAGGATACCAGACAGATGCTGGACTTTGTATTTCAACCCAAAAGGTCTTCAACATCATGAACAAACGTCCACAGAATGATACTCGCATCTTGCAGCAACAAAATCAGAAGGTAGGTGAAGGACCTAGAGCAAGAAGCAACCAGCTGTAATCCAGAAACCAAGGAAATGGTAGTATGAGACAACGAGAAAACTACTTGGTTGACGATAAGAACCAAAAGATCCAGGTTGTGGAAGGAATCCACGAAATACTTCAAGTCTTGAAGAAGGTCCCACATGGCGGGAGAAATAACGACACGCGCAACAACAAGTGTAGAATCATTTATCAACCTTTATTCAAGATTTTCATAACCAAACTCATACGAGTCTTCAATGATTATTTTCCTCTTTCAAGAGTTTCGACCATAATCCATGGTTGGCATAGGTGGTACAAACAACCACATCTGAACTTCTTCTCATTCAAATCCCAAAGTCAATCTAGGCTGATCATACACAAAATCCTCGGCGAGATGGACGCTGGATGCAGAGGATCGGGATAGGTCTCGACCATCGGAGAGGAGATCAGGTCCGACTTGGATCTCGGGAGAGAGACAAAGCAGTTTGGCCGAAATGTAGCTCGGCGGTATTCCAGTAAGAATGATTGAATATACGTTATGAAGATGAAGAGTTCCTAAAGTCTTTATGAGACGTTACTAGTGAATGATTACAAGCTGAAACAGTTGGTTCCTTGCCTTAAAGCCATGGTTAATGTGCTAAGGCAGTTACGGAAGGAAGGAAATAGCCTCATGGAGGCATTGATATAAATAGGGCTCCCGCCGGCGGGATAAGCAAGACAATGATAAGCTTGGAACTTGAGTTACGACACTTGAGTCTCAAATCCTAAACAATATCTTTAATCAAGTTTTCTGCAAGAACATTGGCGCCACCGTGGGGCCTCGGTGAAATCAATCCCGGGCCGCACAAACATCTTGACAAACCTGGCGACAATGTCTCAAGCCTCACCATAGCGGATCCTCGGATCTAACCCGATTCTTGGCTATGATTGATGACCTCGCCCGCATACGAAACTTTACAAGACAATGTTCAAGCTCTTTGGTGAAGAGTTTGGACAGCCTTGAAAGAGACGGAAGGAGAACTTTTGGAGCCACGCCTTTGTCCCGGGCAATGCAGGAGGATGCGTGCTGATAACTGAAACCCCATTACGGCATCGTATGATGGCAAGGCAGATCCACAAACATATTATAGCGGTCAACAATACAATGGCACTCATCAGACAGCGATTCTCTTAAGTGCTGGTGATGGCGGCACCTTTAGAGAATCGACCTATGGTATATGGGGCTGCCTCGGGTGTCCATAGTAAGCTATCAAGATTTCAACGAAAGATTATCCGCAGTTTTCATTAATCGACACACAGGTGGCCACCTCCTTTTCAACGTAAAGCAGCGCCTTCGAGACACTCCGAGATTTCATGGCGGTTGAGGAGACTATCAAGGTCTCGCACCTAATCGGAGATATTTGTGGCCGCGTTCAGCCGGCCTAAAAGCGGACAGTTCAATGAGTCTTTGGCCCAAAAGCCCGCCAAGAGCATGGGCGAGATCATTACTCGGGCGAATGCTACGTAAAAGGAGAGGAAAGTAACATGGAGAAAGCGTCGGCGGGATTCTAAAGACAAAGGATCGGGGCCTGACGAGCGAGCCAGCCCTCGGGATCACCTCGGGACCGTCGGGATCGGCCTCGGGGCCGGCTCAAGGACCACTCGCGCCGGAAGGGAGGATATCCTCGGGACATCCATCACACAGGCACTCTCACCCACCTTCAGCGATGGGTGGACAGTCAACTGAGTCTTAGGAAGTGATCCGGAAGCATGGTGTGAGTTCCATCGTCGAAGGACACACCACGAGCTTGTATCTGATTCTGAAGAGATTGAGAAATTAATTGAGAGAGGAAAATCAACATCGTAAGGAAGACCACAGGAGATCCGAAGCGAGACTCATCCCAAAGCGGGACTCGGCCGATTCCGGTCTAAGAAAAAGGTAAGGCATGTGGAAGAAGTAAAGGAAGCAAGATCGACCCGCACTCTCAACACCATCTCTGGGGCTTCGAGGTGGCTCCACCAGTTCGGCCGGGAAAAGGTATGCTCGTGGCTCCGCTCGGTGCTTCGCGCCGGAACCTCAAAATTCGAGTCGGAGTGATAACCTTTTCGGGGAAGATGCTAAGAAGTCTGCCACATGAGAATGATCCCATGGTGATTGAAGTACAAATCCGGGATTGGGGTGTCAGCGTGTTTTGATCGATCCAGGAAGCTCGGCGGATGTCCTTTATTGGGAGGCTTTCAAAGGAATGGGGTTCGAGCCAAATGAATGCTTCCTTTAGCGGGACACTTGTCGGTTTCTCCGTGGCGGTACAAGTCTGGGGTACCTCCCAGCTGACTACCTTTGGAGGAAGAAAATTCAAAAGCATTCGGGTTAGGTATCGGTGGTTAATCGTCGTCACCCTACAACATCATCATTGGGAGACCCGTTCAATGCACTTGAGGCGATATGTCGACCTTGTTCCTAACTATGAAGTACCCACAGGTAGCAGACGAGTCGGGGTTGTCCGTGGTGACCAGGGGCTGGCTCGGAAATGCTATAAAGATAGTTTGAAAGCCAAGAAAAAGTCAGGACCGTCGGGCTTCTCCAAAGCACGAAGTCGGTATGGTCGACATCGATCAAGAGGCGGGCAGGTGAGGAAGGACTTACCCCTCGGGAGGAGGTCAAAGAAGTCGGATCGGGCGTTGCCTTCTGAAATACCCATCTCGGAACTCGATTGGCGAAGGAGGAGGCGAAATAGTCCGGTGTTGAGGCAAAACACGGATCTCTTTGCCTGGAAGCCATCAGATATGCCGGGTATTGACCCAGAGATCATGTGCCATCATTTATCCATCAACCGGGATCAAACCGTGTCCGAGGAAGCGGAAGATGGGAGAAGAAAGAGGACAGGTGTCTCGGAGGAAGTGGGAAAATTGTTAAGGTGGTTTCGTTAAAGAGGTGCAATACCCAACTTGGTACATCGAGCGTTGTTATGGTAAAGAAGAAGAATGGCAAATGGAGGATGTGTGTAGACTTCAGACCTAAACAAAGCATGCCCAAGGATCTATCCTCTTCCTCACATTGATCGGTGATTGATAGTTCCTCGATTTCCGCCTCACGAGTTTTTGGATGCATATTCGAGGGTACAACGGATCCGAATGACACGGTGATCGTCCAAAACCGCCTTCATATGAAAGGAAGAATTTCTATTACGAGGGTTATGCCATTTGGATTGAAGAGCGCGGTGCGACCTACCAAGGCGATGGATATGGTGTTTGCCCTCGGATCGGTAGGAATATTGAGGTGTGCGTAGCGACATGGTGATCAAAACCGGGACGGGCGGATCATGTCATTGACATCAGGGAGACATTGCGGCATTAAGAAAGTTCAATATGCGCTTGAACCGGACAAGTGTCGTTCGGAGTTGGTGGAAAGTTCCTGGGTTTCATGCTCACAAATCGCGGCATTGAGGCCAATCCAGATAAATGCCAGGCGATCATTGACATGCGAAGCCCGACCTCGATCCGGGAAGTGCAGCAATTAACCGGCCGTTTGGCCGTGTTGTCTCGTTTCTTGTCTTGTGCAGGTGACAAATCTATTCACTTCTTCTCGGCAATTAAAAAGAGAGCTCTGTTTGAATGGACGGAAGCATGCGAAGAAGCATTCAAGGGAATAAAGCGATTACTATCGTCACCTCCGGTGTTAGTCGAGACCAAGGCTCCCGGTTGATCTTGTACTGCGATTATGCGAGGCGATCAGCTGGCGTTGGTCGGGATACTGAAGAGAGGAGCGTCGGTGTACTTTGTAAGCAAGGTGTTGAAAGGGCGAAACCGGATATCGGAAGATAGAAATTGGCGTTGGCGCTTGTGACTGCCGAAAACTCCGACACTATTTCCTTGGACATCCGTCGGTAAAGACTAATTATCCTTTAAAACAAGTGTTCAAGCCGGTTGGCGGGGAGGATGGTGTCTTGGGCGTGGAGCTATCAGTATGAAATCGGTTTCAGCCCTCGTACGATATCAAATCCAGGTCTTTAGCCGACTTCATGATCGAACTAACCTCCCGCCGGAAAGGATTCTACTCAAGGGTGGGTTCATCATCGACGGCTCCTCTAACCTCAAGGGCGTGGTGCGGGGTAGTGTTGGAAGGTCCAGGAGAGATAGTTCTTGAATACTCTTTGCATTTGGATTCTCCACAAGTAACAACCAAGCGAATCTGACTCATTGGCGGTCTAAGGCTGGCTCACGGAGGTCGGAGTGACATTTGCTAGTCGCACCGATTCACGATTAGTGGTCGGACAAGTGGACGGATCATTTCGAGTAAAGGCGCTACTACGGAGAGATATTTGAAACAAGCCCTTGTGTTGAGTCGGCGATTTGAGGCGTTTGAGATATGTCATGTGGCGGGAAGAAAATACCGTGACCTTATCCGGTTGGCCACTCTAGGGATTACGGGATAAACAAATCGGTCATCCGTGAAATACTTCCGTGCCTAGTATCGAGAAAGAAGAATCCTTGATGGTTTATGGGGACAACGGCGGGTGGATGAGCCCGATCATCCGTTTTCTACAACAAGACATATTGCTGCGGATGAAGAAAGCTAAGCATCGGGAAAATTTCATCCGGTTCGTAATGGAGTCGGAAACTATACGGTTGGGACGTGCAACACCCATGCTGTTGCGTGTCGGAAGGGATATGTCGGCAGATTATGAAGGAAGTGCATGAGGGCTTGTAAATCATGGTGGAGTAGAGCCTTAAAGCGGATCTTAAGGGCGGGTACTCTTGGCCTACTTTAACAAAGGATTGTCAAGTATGTGACTCGATGTACAAAATGCGGATGTTTGCCCACTATCCATACTCGGTGAGTTTTGCATACCGTTACGGTCCGTGGCCTTTTATCGGTGGGGTGACATCTTGGGGCCGTTCAGTGGCTCGGGACAATTGAAGTTTTGATCGTGGCGAGATTATTTTACTAAATGGGTAGGCGGAGGCGTATCTCGGATCTCGGAGATCGGGTTGGCGTTTTCTTGGAGAAGCATCATTTGCGGTTTGGGCTACCTCGGGTTATAGTTTGGACAACGGAACACGGTTTTCCGACACCTCGGTAGTAGAATTTTGTAAGGATCTCGGGATTCAAAGGTTTATATCGTAGAGCATCCACGAGCGAGCAGGCGGAGAATCGGCCAACAAGGTCATATTAAATGCAATTAAGAAGAAATTGGACTCGGCCAAGGGTTGTGGGCGACACACACGAAGTCTTATGGGCCTACCATACCACAGTTCACTCCACACCAGGAGACTCCTTTCGGGATGGTTTTGGGTGATGCCATGATCCGGTAGAGGTAGTTTTACCCTCTTGGCGTCGGGAAGCTTTGAAGAAGGGCTAACAACCGGGCCTTGAGTGAGGAAGCAGTTCTTGGATGAAATAAGGGATGCCACATATCAGGAGGCGGCCAAGAGAGAATGACCGGCGTTTCAACTTACAGGTTAAGCAGCGAGGGTTCAAAGTCGGAGATCGGTACTCGAAGGTGACCGACCCTCCAAGAAAGGTGGTGGATTCAATGGGAAGGACCGTTCGGGGTCTCGGAAGAATTGCAAAGCAGACCTATAAATTAGAGACATTAGGCGGATCGGGCTGCCAAGAACTTGGAATGTTGCCAACCTTAAATTTTATTTCGTTAAAAATGCTTATGTAAGAATAATTGGTGCACTCTTTTCCTAGGCAAGGGCGGGGTTTTTAATGAGGCATCTAACTAATGAAATTATATTCGACATCGATCTGGGCGACAAATGGCGGCGTCTTCTTGAGCTCGGTCTAAAGATCGTCTCTCGATCACGTAAAGGCTCATTCCCACGAGGAATACTCCTTGGTCAACCTCGGCTTGAGGCTCTGAACCCTATGGCGACGTGCTGTTGAGCTCGGTCTAAAGATCGTCTCTCAGTCACGTAAAGGCTCTGTTCCCACGAGGAATACTCCTTGGTCAACCTCGGCTTGAGGCTCACGAACCCTGGCGGCGTCTTTCTTGAGCTCGGTCTAAAGATCGTCTCTCAGTCACGTAAAGGCTCTGTTCCCATGGAATACTCCTTGGTCAACCTCGGCTTGAGGCTCTGAACCCTATGGCGACGTGCTGCTGAGCTCGGTCTAAAGATCGTCTCTCAGTCACGTAAAGGCTCTGTTCCCACGAGGAATACTCCTTGGTCAACCTCGGCAGGCTCACGAACCCTATGGCGACGTCTTTGAGCTCGGTCTAAGATCGTCTCTCGATCACGTAAAGGCTCTGTTCCACGAGGAATACTCCTTGGTCAACCTCGGCAGGGCTCGAACCCTATGGCGGCGTCTTCTTGAGCTCGGTCTAAAGATCGTCTCTCGATCACGTAAAGGCTCTGTTCCAGGGATACTCCTTGATCAACCTCGGCGTGAGGCTCGACCGTGGCGGCATAATGCTAAAGCTCGAACAATCTTACAAGCGTATGGAATAAAACAATTTTACTAAAGATGCATCTAAGCGTTCCCTAACACTTTCTCCAGTCTCGCAAGTCGGGACTAACGAGAGACATGTGGGTTCTGAACAAATGTTATCGTTTTCTCAAAACCACTAGGATTGCTTGTTGCATCCACGAGGTTTGGGGCGATAAATACTACATAAAAGTTCGCAACAGGGCAAAAATTAATAGCGGAAAAGCAATTAAAATAGCCCGATGGGCGAATAGTTAAAATACAAATTGCATAAGCCGGTAGGCGAATATTGAATACAAAATGCATCCACCACAAGGGATGACTAACTATGAAAATTCTAAACAACAAAGAAGTCAAGGGTTGGGGTTAGCGGGTTGGCATCCACCTTAGCATTTTCTTCACTAATGGTGGTCTCGCTATCATCTTCATCAACCTCCACCACTTCCCATCAACAATAGTCTTGAAGAAGTCAACCTCCAGATGTCTATGTCGGGTAAAGACAATGACTTGAGCTTTAGCCGGTCAAAAGCTATGTCCCGGCATCTAGCATACCCATCAGGGAGTTCTTCAATGCTTCTGGCTCGGAGCATGATTTTTGAGTTACGAAACTTGGTGGACATTTAGGCGACTCATCTTCAAAGTCTTTATCCGTTTGCTTGCCTCGAATTCTTTTCTTCAAGACTTGTAATGTTGCCAGCTGCTTCGGAGAGTTTGCTCTTGAATACATCATTGGCGTCGAGAAGGAATTGCTCGTTGTCAGTTAACCTCTTGACTTCGACCTCTAACTCGGTTTTCTTTTTCTCCACATGATCACGATTCAAACAGACTTCGGGTGAGCACAGCACACCTCATAAGGTATGAGCTCAGCTGATTGGTGATCTGTTGTGAACCCAGAGGGGTCAACTTGTTCACGTCGGTTGTGGCGTTGAGTTGGTCATACAAAAACTTAAGGCCGTCGAAGTCGGCAGCCCAGAACCGATTCTCAGAAGAGGCTCGACCAGAGCTATCACCAACTTCCTTCAGCAAATTGGAGATGGCCCAGTCTGCCGAGTTGGTTTCGTTCCCCATAACGGTCTTCAGCTTTTTGGGGATAGACTCGGGGCTAGTTCGGGGCTCGGTGGGCAGAAGCGATAATGGCGTTTGCTTCTGCAGCAGGATCACGGGTCGTGGCGTTCTTTTTCTTCTTCGGGACGCGCACTTCCAGCCCGGCCAAATTGGACTTGGTCTCGGAGGGACCACCTTTGCCCATCCGGGCAGCACGGGGCTTCAGCCATTAGCTTCCTCTGTTCCTTCACGGATATATCAGTCATCTTATCTGTGGAAAATAAAGTGAAGAAAAGAAGTTAAACATACAAATAAAGTATAGAATAGTAAAGATAGTCGAGAAGTTCTTACCTAGGAAGTCGGGGACTTCCTTGGGAGACAGGGCAAGTAAATCCTTGACCCGAATCGGTCTGAAAGAGTCCAGAATTTCTAAAGAAAGGATCTCGGTATCACTCAAGCTGTCGTAATCAAAACCGGAGATAGGGAGTGGATCACAAGTCCAGTACAAAGGGAACTTGTGATGCCCGTCAGAGCCATAAATAACATAGGGGCACCGAGACCCACATCTCACTCGGATAAAGCGCTCTTTGTAGCCCTTAAAATTGGAGGTATAGGCTTGGAGGAAACTTCTTTTCGGGATGCCACTGATGGCAACCCAGTTTCCGGGCTCAGTGCTTTTTATTTCGAAAAAAGAGAAGAACAAACCAATGGTGGGGGTTATAGACAGGGCTCGGCAAATTACTTCGAAGGCCCGGATGAAACCCCAGCTGTTGGGACGAAGTTGGGAGGGAGCTAGGTTGATGGTACGGAGGATATCAGTTTCAAAGTCGGAGAGTGGGAATTGAATGCCAAATTCCTCGATCACTCCTGTATAAAAGTAAAACCACTCCGTTTCAACTCCCTGGGGACGGATCATACAGACACTCTCTCCAGATTCACAGGATTCTAAAATTACATCATCTTCGTCTCCTGTGGACGAGACACTCTGTAGGGAACGAAGTGCAGCGATTTCTTCATCTTGTATCGGGCTTGGCAAAGCCAACAGCTTCCCTTTGATCAGACGGTTGGTTTCCATTATTAGCTCCACGAACACGAAGAGTCGGGGTCGAATCACTTTCGAGTAAAACTTGATACAAACCACATCCATAACTCTCTTTAGGTCAGTCGTCTTTTTGACATTCCTCACCTCACGCATGCATTCCTCGAACAGGGTTTTTCGCTCTTCATCTCTAAATGGATTTTGCGAAGTCATCGCATTCCCTAATAATGACCATGTTTAGGATTGAAACAAAATAGTATAAAGAAAAGAGAATACGAGTTGATGATTGGTGATTGGTGTGAGGGTTTTGGAGCGTCGTGACAAGGATTGAAGTGGGTTTGAGAATATGTAGAGGAGGATTCGTGGAAGGCAAATAAGTGAAATATAATGAGTTGGAGGAAAAGAGGCATAAAATAAGGTTTTTCCGCTTATAGAAATCGGTAAAGCCAGTGACCGTTGAAATTTGGTGTCACGTGAAGACACGTCTTTGCGTTTCTAAGAAAAATCAAAATATATAACACATCTCGCTAAGGGATTAAGGGTTCAAACTGTTTGGTGAAACGGAGTTCAAGAGGCTTAAAACCGAAGCGACCAAGGGGCTTATGATCATACACAAAATCCTCGGCCGAGATGGGCCTTTGGATGCAAGGATCCGGGATAGGTCTCGACCATCGAGAGGAGATCAGAGTCCGACTTGGATCTCGGGAGAGACACAAGCAGTTTGGCCGAAATGTAGCTCGGCGGTATTCGATAGAATGATTGAATATACGTTATGAAGATGAAGAGTTCCTAAAGTCTTTATGAGACGTTACTAGTGAATGATTACAAGCTGAAATAGCTGGTTCCTTGCCTTAAAGCCATGGTTAATGTGCTAAGGCAGTTACGGAAGGAAGGAAATAGCCTCATGGAGGCATTGATATAAATAGGGCTCCCGCCGGCGGGATAAGCAAGACAATGATAAGCTTGGAACTTGAGTTACGACACTTGAGTCTCCAAATCCCTAAACAATATCTTTAATCAAGTTTTTCCTGCAAGAACAAGAACCAATCTCTAAACATGAAGTAATAAGAAGTCAAGTCTGTAATTCTGAAGAAAATACCAGGTCTGTATAAGAATCTCCGTCTCTGAGTACCTGTTATGAATGCATGAATATGCATGAGGTGCATGAGTGGGTGCGACACCATGTTCAATCATTTCAAGGAACCCACATACATGCTCTCAAATTTTATTTCAAACCGGTAACAGGCGAAAAAGTGCAACACAAAGCTCACAAGCATGGTTCCTTGGAAATGGAAAGAACGTGTGTATTAAACAGGTGTAGAAAAATATGTATGCAAGCACATGGGATCAAAGTTCCAATCACAACAGATAACGGCTGCACTATTTTCAAACCATCACAAAGTGAGAAATCCGGAACCAAACCAGGAGATCACTAGTCACCAACGGGAACAACATCACCAATCGGAACCAAAGTCACCAACAAAATCAAAAGTCACCATCAAAACAAAACCAAAAGTCACCAACAGAACCAATAACTCAGACCACTTCAGAATATCAGAGAACCAAGTAACAATAGTCAGCATCTGTACCTGTCCCAACCCAACCTCACGGGTAATTCTAGACACACCGGGTACCTAATGATAAGCAGTCGATGGTTCTTTATCAGTACTTAGCTTACTACACAAAGGATGTAGGTAACCGTCAATCGGACCTCGTCGAGTGCGGTACTTCATGCCTCCTCACACGCACCACGGGATGCGGGATTCGACATGAACATCAAATCTATCCTATATGTCATTGGCTGGTAGTGGGCCTTTTACCTCTTGTAACTCCACCCACCAAAAACAACAACAATGGCCCAATGACCACAGAATAATATATCGGATCTGAGATGCATGCAAACATGTACAAGTATAAATATACAAATAACGAGAAAACAAGCTATAAAGCAACAAACAAAACAAATAAACACCCAAAGAAAATAAAACAAAAGCTAGGATCGACTTACGATCGGACCGGAATAGGTCTAAACGATCCCGGTGAAATCGCAATTTGAAACACCGCCGAAAATCAATGGATATAACTATATATCAATGAAGTCGTCATCGACGTTTTTTATCCGCCAAGAGGAAGGTAAACATCGAGTAAACACGAAACGAAGAAATCACGGTCTTGCGACCGGAGATCGGGTAAGGAAGTACATTACTGGAAGGATTAGCACTTGGCGCGTGGTACTCGGTATCCGCTTTTACTTTCTATCTAATGGGTGTAAAGGTCTAACTATATCTACATGGTATAATGCATGCAAAAAGGATAAAAAAAAGAAATAAAGAGAATAAAAAAAGAAAACACGGAAAAGAAGGAAATATTTACAAAGGTTGCTCGATCTAGCCCATGACGGGATGCCTACGTATTCCCTCGTGCAATGGGAAAGTCGAGGCGCCGTGGTTCGGCTCACTTGTTTTAGTTGGTTTGTGTTTTTAAATTAGCGAATGAAGCAGCAAACAATGACGAAACACCTCTATGATGACAAAACATCATTCTGAAGCGAGATAGCGAAACATCGGAAGCGGGATAGCGAGACATCGACAAGCGGGATAATGAAACATCAAAGGATGAGATGGCGAAGCATCGAGGAGGATGAGATGGCGAAGCATCAAAGGATGAGATGGCGAAACATCAGCAACAGGACGATGAAGCATCAACAGCAAACAGGACGACGAAACATCCTAGACTAATTGGTTTGTATCTTTTACCTTGGAAAAAGTTTCATATTATTAAAGTGTTTTAATGCACTTGACAAAACAAGATTTTAGTTTTAAGGATGCAAAAGGAGAAAAGGTAAAATGGCTAAGGGAAACTAACCTATTTCTAATCCTAATGTTATCATGCAAAGTTGATCCTGAGTTATGGATATAAACAAAGGGGAAGATCTACCTAAAGTTATCATGCATGGATAGCAAACCTAAGGTCTATTTAGTTCAAACTTGGAAGAATGAACTAAAAGATCCTATAAGAACATGGCAATCTCATAAAAGAGATAAAGCAAACAATCACACTTAGAATGAATGATAAGACATATATGGCAAAACATCCTGTAAAGGATAATAAAATGCATGGATGACAAAAAAAAAATCATGATAATAGACATGGATGGAAAAACATCATATGAAGAAAGATAAAGTATGCTTGGAGATGATGGTGAAACGTCACATGAAGAAAGATAAAATATGCATGGACATGATGGTGAAACATTATGTATAAAGAGGGTGATGATGATACCTAACGGAGAAAGTCCGTTGCCCTTCAACACGCAAGGTAAAAGCTATCTTTGGAAGCGCCATCGTCCATCCAAGTGTGCACGAGTTGTATCAACAAACGATCATGAACTCACTTTCATTAGTAAATATCTCAAGAAGAAGCTATGTGTTCATTGGTGAAGTGCCCGAGAGGAGCGTATTCATTGGTGAAGAGCCGAGGAGCCATGTGATCATTGGTGGAGTGTTCTAAACTATTACAAATCATATGGAATGGGGATACAAGTTTATGGATGGGGATGTATCATATCAAAAGTCGAATAAGAGTTCAAATAATACAACCAAATCGAAATAGATCAAATAATTAAACTAAGAATAAAGAACTTCATCGCATGGTGTGAGAAATCGCCTCAGGTACACTTCAAGGCATCAGACAAAGCTTCGTGCATCAGATGAATATCAGATAGAAATCCCTTGCACACTCAACAAATGGATTAGAAATAACAAGGTAGGGTGATAAAACACTAAGCCACAAATGACTATACATCAAGAAGATAATGGATGACGACAACACATCAAATAAGAAATGCATGGATGGTAAAACATCAAATAACAAATGTATGGATGGTAAAACATCAAGACATAAATGGTGACACATCAGATGTGGAGGATGAAGCATGTTGAAACATGATACAAACGGAAATGGATGATAAAACATCTGAAGAAAGATATGGATGATAAAACATCAAATATGCATGCATGAATGATAATACATCAAGGCATGGATGACGATACATCGTATATGGAAGATGGATGAACAAAACATCAGATAAGAAATGTATAGATGGTGAAACATCAAACATAGATGATAAGACATCAGATGAAACATGGTGCAACATGATATAAACAGAAATGGATGATGAAACATCTGACAAGAAAGATATGGATGATAAAACATCAAATATGCATGTGTAGATAACAAGATATCAAGACATGGATGACAATACATCAAATGAAAATGGATGAGCTAAACATCAGATAAGAAATGTGCAGATGACAACACATCGGACATAGATGATGAGACATCAGATAAAGCATGCAAAAGCATGTATGCACATGGTGCGAGAAAGAAGTAAAGTGAGCGGCGATGATACCTAACGGAGAAGGTCCGTTGCCTCTTCAATGCGCACAAGATAAGAAAAATCTTTATAAAACATCCTTGTTTCCCTTGGTGTGAGTATCCCTCTTTGGTCTTGTCTCGATCATTCAATAATCAAGTATCCAGGTTGTATCACGTTCGATCCCGAATCCATGGCAATAAAAACAACGAAATGAGCATCGTGGCAATAATTCAATAATGATCAAAGCATGCGAAGAAATAAAATCCTAAGCTACAAAGAAACGAAATTCTAAACTACTTTGATCTATATGAGAATGGGAAAGCAAATTCAAAATTAAAGATGCATAGAATCGACACTACGATAAAAACGTCTAAATAGACAAAACAAATTAAATGAAATTAATTAAACAACTAATCAAATTGAATCTATTTAATAAAATTAATCAACGAAATAATTAATTAAACTAAACTATATCTTTTAATCTAATTAAATAATTAAACAAAATAATGTTTTTTGCAATTTTGTTATTTGATAGAACAAACTATATTGACAAAATAATATATAAGATGCAAGTAAAACAAAGGGATTGGGCCTGAATTGAGTAAAAAAGGGGGTGCAGAATAGCAATCTGAGCCCAAGCCCAGGAGAAGGAATTCGCGGATCAGGTGTGAGCGTTCCAGGGGGTCCATCGTGAGTTGCTCGCTTCTGGAGCACTGGATTTGATCAGATAGAGATCTGACGGTTAAGATCAATGGAGTGCATAGTGGAAGCTTGCTTTTGAGTCGTTAGATAAAGATCTGATGGTGGAGAGAGGCGCTATGGTAGGAGCACACGGAATCAAAGAAATATATGAAGGGGTGACAAGTGTCACCTCCGGATTAAGTTTAATTAAAAATAACTTAATCAAAATGAAGATTAAGGAAATTAAACTATAATCGAATCCTCTCTCTCTTAGTCTCTCTCTCTAGCCTCACATTCTCTCGCCTCTCTGAAACACATGAAAACCGGAAAATGAAATCAACGATCTATCAGGACGATCATGAATGAGATGTGAAGATGTGGCCGGAAATCGCCTTGGGCGGCGGCTTGCTCCGATGATGAATTTTCTTCACGTTTTCTGAACCGTCTCCTCCTCCTCTATACTAATCTGGCTCTGATTTTTGCAGATACCGTCTGAGTTGGCTTAAATTTTGAATGGAAGTTTGAAACCCTAGCGTATCACTTGGAACTCTCTCAATGGCGCGGCGATGGCGATGAGAGAGCGTGCTTGAGTCGAGGCTAAGTCTTGGACGGTGGCGGACGGCGGCCGTGGCCGCAACCCCTTCGGTGAGATCTCTCCAGTTTACATCTTCCTTTTTATCTTCTCTGTAGCCTTCGGTTTGATAGCTTTTCCTCTTCGTCCCTCTCTGGTCAGAACTTTGTTTCTGAAGAAACAATTTCTAAAGGGTTTGTTAGGAAGATGATGATCATGAATTAGTTAGGGTTTCTCTGGACTTGATAGCTTCTGCGATTTTATGATCTGTGATGGTTTTACGGGTTTGTTCTCTGCGGCTAGGGTTTCTCATGTGAGCAGTCCCCTCTTGATTTCAGTGCAATCAATCCTTTTATATCTAACAATCTGCTATTTTATTGATTATTCTTTTCGACTTTGAAAAATAAAGCGCCTTTGAGCATTGTGATATAGCCGTGAATTTCAAGGGCTTGACTTGTGATTTCGACTTATTCTTTGATTGTACTTACGCCTTTGCACACACTTTTGTGGGCTGAAAACAATAGTTTTTGTGATTTGCAATAGGAGTAGTTGGCTTATGATTAAAATACAATTCTGAACTTGTTGGCACCAAATACATGAGACTTTGGCAGCTTGAAAATGATTGAAAACCACCCCAATTTCCTGATTCCTCTACCTGACCTAATGATGAGCGAAAGAGAACAACTGTGAAAATTTCTTTGGAAATCTTTGTTTTGAGTTTATGTTTTTGCATTGTCTTCTAACAACATTTCTTTTTGTTGATTTTCATGTGCATGATGATGAGGATGGCAAGGCAAAGAAAGAGGAATTGGCAAAACTTGGAAGAGATCTTGAAGAGGAAAAGAAAGTCATGGAAACAAGTTCAAGGCTCGAAAACCATAGCCTTTAGGAAAGCCTTATGTTGATGTAAACTTGTAAACTTGATGACTTTTGAAACATGTAAATTCCCTCTTGAATTTTCTTGTATAAGAAACTTGTAAATTTCTTTTGTAATCATGACAAACCTTCATTGGTAGCTTGAACTCAAGAATGTAATTCTTTTGATGCAAATCAACTTGTAAAGCTTTGGAGATTTTATTGGAAACTTGGAAATGGAATAAACAAATTGAATGAATGAAAGATTCAAAACTTGTAATTGATGAATGAAAATGGCAAATGTAACTTGAAAATCTTGGACAAAACCATTGTTGAAACTTGAAGGATTCTTTGATTGAGTAACAAATGAGTCACTTGAATTTTGTGAAAATATTAGGAACTTTGTAGAATTCTTGCAACTACAACCAAACTTTGAATGGTGTACTAAATTTAAGAGAAACATCAATCAAATTTCCTTAAAGCATGGTGCTTGGAAACAACAATCCAATTCAACTTTCTCCACATCTTCAAATTTGCCAAGATGGAAAGCCTCTTAATTAAGAGAAGCAAAATTCCTTCAAATGCCTTCTTTAAACTCACTTCTAACAAACTCAAGAAATGCTAAAAGCTGACAAAATCAACTTTTCACATGATAAACTTGATATTCCTCTTTAAAATCCATGGCCCGATAAGTAGCTCAAATTTGTTTAATCATGGAAAACCTTGATAGTGCCTCGAAAATTACATCAATAAAGACGTCCAACACTTCAATGATCCCAGACTCGTGCACAAGAGCCATTGGATGGGAATTACTTTGAAACACTTGCAATTGTGGCTCTTGATGAAAGAGAATCGATTAATGTGTCTCGAGTCATAAAAGCCTTGGTGTTGAATAAGCAGAAGAGTATGAGAGCATGAGAGCCATCTTAGGCGATTAACAATACAACCAAATTCTGCATTAACGAGAGAAAACACGGAAGATAAGAAAAACTTTGATCCCACGGTCGAGATGCAATGCAATATGACGTTTATGAAGAAACATAAGCCTAAATCAAGAGGGTAAATTTTGGGGTGCAACAACAGGTACTATGTTGGCTAGCCATCGAGGATACTCAGAAGTGACAAGGAAACCAGCGTCGAGCTGTTTTTGGACTTCCTTTTTAATTTTCTCGACCATTTAGGGATGAACTCTCCTCGATTTTGTTAGCGGCGGACATTACGGTTTTAACGGCAAGTGATGCTCTACTATCTGGTATCCAAACCGGCATGTCTGGTAGGACCAACAAACACATCAGCGTATTCTTTGAGAAGACTTATCGGTTTGCCTTTGACACTTCTGTTGAGTGAAGCTCCGATATTTACTTCTTTTGCGTCTTCCTCAGAACCCAAGTTGATTGCTTCTAGAGGTTCTTTGTGAGGCTGAATGATCCTTTCCTCGTGCTTTAGCAGTCTAGAAATTTCATTCGGGATCTCTTCTTGACTTCTTCTTGCGACTTGAGGATTTCAAAGTTGAGAAAGGCGTGAGTTATTGCTTTCAATGGGTTTGTCCATTCGTTTAATCTGCATTTTGATTTATATTCGATTAAAAACTTTTTATCATCATTTTTTGAAAGTTAATGTGAAAGTGTTGATTAATTTTTCATTATGATTTTTTCACATGTTTTTAGGATTATCATTTCGGAAAAGGGTAAAAATGAAAATAAACAGAGTGGAAACAAAACAACGCATTTATTTATGTTTCACAATATGACAGACCTAAAATACAAACTCATTTGTCTTGGGCAAGACAAAGAAAATTATTTAAAGCTAAACCACATAAAACATCTCTTCGCTTTGGGCGAGCGAGAGTTCAAAACAAAAAGCAAAGATAAACTACTTAGAGCTATGAACATTGGTCCCTAACTTCAACAGGTTTCCAGTGGTAGCGAACTCCTTGGAGTCGAGGTACTCGGGTAATTTTCCGCTTGGTTTAACCTTGAGTAAACTTTGATTGTTGGTGGCGGGGCTTTGAAGACTACGGACAATGGCCTTTGCCTTTGGTCTTGCTAAAGCGATCTTCTTGATTAACAGATCGGGAAGTATGAGAGATAGCCTTTATACTTCCTGTTGATCTTTGTGTTGAATCTTGGGATGTTCCTTCGGTCTTGGAGTGAAGAGACTCGTTGTCAGCGACACTCACATCGTATCACGAATCATACTCTTGATCTTGATGATCATGTTGATGTAGTGGTAACGAGGATGCGGCTTGAAATCACAAGTCTTGAGCGAGAGATCTTCATTTGGAACCTCAATCTGTTGATTAGTTTGAGAAGGCGAGTATTCCTCTTCGATTGACTAGGGTAGTCAAAGTCATCACCCCATCATGGGTTGGATATCTTCGATCCGGATTTTTGAGCTTTACGGTGTGAGTATTTCACCATGTAGTCGTATTTGCCACTTGGTTCTCCCAGGTATCCCAAATTTCGGTGAGGGCGGTGGATTTTCATGTTCTTCTTGAGGACATGTCTTTGAATTGATCGATCGGTGCATATGATTCCTCTTGAGACACATTCGGGGTATGTTGAAACAAGGGATCTAGCGTTTACTTGGATTTTCGAGTTGTTATATCGAGACTAAAAGCTCATGCGGAAAATGCCCTATTGTATTTACGTCATGGTCATCTCGGTTTACGTAGATTTGTAAATCACCAATGTCTAACAAATCTTGAATATCTGCTCTTATGGTGGGACATCCATGGATATTCTTGGAGCGGATATAGACTGCATAATCATGCTTAGTGAAGGTGCTCATAGTCTTGTATGCTTCATGAAGATGCACAAGTTTCCTTTGACTAAGTTTACATACGTGACAAGGTACTGTCATGTATTCCTTAGCATTAGATTCAGAGTGTCCACTATGGTGGGAAGTGGATTGGCTTGCACATTCGGACTTGTGTTTACGAAGGAAAGAAGATTAGCCTTCACTAATCTCTGTATACGCCTTCAATGCTATGCAATGCTCAAGGTCATGGCACAGTGCCCCTTGGTGAAAAGGGCAAGACATGTCGACTTTGTACCACCATGGTAGTTTTCGGGGACGGGTGGTAACCTTATGTATTAGATTCCTTTCTATCGGTATGAGGTAAAGTTACGTATGCGTCATGGGAATTGGGTCGAGCCGAGTGACCCGGCGTCTGATTTTGGTTGTGGCTGCGAGCTGTTGTGAGGCTGTTGAGTTTGTTGATTTTGTTGAAATGCGGAGCAATTCACGGAGTTGTGTGACGGTGCTATGGCGGCTACACATGTTGTTGAATGACATTCTTGCGTGGTTTCCCTCGGGATACCATTCCTAAATCATGTTCTTTTTCCTTGGGAAGCGGTTCCAACTTTCTTGGTATTACTAGAAGATCCTACTTCCTTGGTTAGGCGTCTGTCAGAACCCCTTCTTCTAGTCGCATTCCATGCTTACCATTTCGTTGAAGTCTCGGGAGCTAGCGATCATTCGCTCATAGTAGAATGAGTTTAGAGTATTCAAGAATACCTTAGTCATCTCTTTCTCTTCAAGGCGGGTTGACTTGGGCAATTTCCCTCCATCGTTGCGCATATTCCTTGAATGTCTCTCTTTCCTTTTGAGACATGGAGCGGAGTTGATCCTATCGGGAGCCATATCAAGTTGAATTTGTATTCTTTGGACGAAGGCTTTACCTAAGTCGTTGAATGATTGGATATTCGTCTTTCTAAACCCATATACCACTTGATCGGCATAGGTGAGACTATCACGGAAGTAATGAATTAACGGTGATGATCCTCATTGTGCGTAGACATTTTCCTAGCATACATTGTAAGATGACTACGAGGACAAGAATTCCCTTTGTACTTTTCAAAATCAGGGATTTTGAATTTTGATATTTTACACGAGGACTAAGCGAGAGATCTGGCGCTTTTCCCAAACAATTCTTTCCCTTGAATCGTTTTATCTCAGTGCATTTTGAGGAGTTGTTCTGGAGATTCTCCATTGAACCACGGCGTTCGTGCTATTTCACAGGTGTGATGAACTTCTTAAATGCGTGGTAGTGTACTCTGGTGAGTTCAACATGATCGGTTGAGAGCCGACATTGTTACTTGTGGAAAAGTTATTCCACGTTGTGGAGTGAATGTAGCGTTTCTTTGCAAAGTAGGTATTTCAAGCGAGGTTGTTTGAGAAGTCGGTTGGCGAACTCCAATCTTAGAAGTTAAAGGCATTCCCATGGATAGCCCTACGGCATCTTTGAAAGGTGAACTCTTGTTGCGACAGTGGCGGAGTAGTAGTATCCTCTGAAGTTGCTATTTGGTTATGGCTTTCGATCTTGCTTGTTGACTTTGTCTTTGTGTGGCAGTTGACCAAAGATGTGAGTCTTTCCACTTCTTCTTGTAGCGTAGTTCGGTACTAGGAGTTCAACGTTTTCTTGCTCAAAATTCTCCATTACTTTTCTTCTTTTTGATCGGTATGCGTTCGAGTTGGTGCGGACCTTGATCGAGAAACTCTAAGGCGACGACTTGACAATTTTCTATCTGGAAAAATGACGATTCAGCGTGAATGATTAGACTCTAGATGGTAGACTTAAATGCAAAGTATGATGCATGAATATGATTGTAAAGAAAAGAAATTTCCAAGAATTTCGCTAAGCGAGATATTTACGGCAAATATTTGGATGGAAAACACAAATTTTATTGATTAATGAAGGAAGATTACAACAATTGTTTTTTGTTGGAGCATTGCTCACACAAATGATACAATAAATGATAAAATTACAAACTAAATTAAACTAATTAAACATCTTAGTGGATGGCGATCAAAACTTGATCGACTTGACGAGTTTCCTTCCCATAGTGAGCTTTTAGTTTGGCTTTCTCGGCTTTTAGCTTGCTAATGACTCTTTTCCACTCGTTGGGAGCGGGCTTGCTGGTTGTCATTTCCTCGAGCTTTCTTTTCCTTTCCTTGACGTATTTACGGATGGCGTTATCCTTACAGCGAATCTTCTCATCTTTCTCCATGAGCCATTCATCACGGAAGTAGGCGTCTTTTCATGATCTTTGACTTGCTTCTTGAGCTTCTCATTCTCAAGGTTAGTCTTAAGGAATTTGCTTTCCAAAGCTTCTTTCTCAAACCTTATCTTGGTCAAGGCTTCTTGGTATTCTCCCGACTTCAGCGGGAAAATTTGTTGATTTGGGCGGTGAGAACATGGGATCCTCATAAGCGTAAGGCATTGAAATTCCTTCGCTCTTTCTTTATCCAAAAGTGTAGGTTTCCATGGCTACACAATTCTTTGCCTTACCTTTTCCTTTCTTTGGGATGTGATGCCAAGCTTTGATCATCCTAGCTTTGAATCCTTGGAATCCTCTCCTTCATGATAAGTAGCTTTCTCTTGTAAAACGGGAGGTTTACGAATTCGTATCCGGTGACGTTTTGCTAGGAATGGGTTGTAGTTGATTCCTCCTTTCGTACCAATGAGGAGGTGCGTTGGCAAATTCTCCACGACTCTCAATGATTTCCATCTCATTGTTTGCCAAGGTATACCAATGGATATCGTCGTTTGTAAGAGACATGAGTCTTACGGACCAATGCCACTCGTCTTTGTTTTCGCGGAAGATAGGAGATTTAGGCGGTGTGAGACAATCCATTTGAAAAGCAGTACAAAACACACGATAGTTCCGTCTCCTTGGCGATTCCTATGATGAATAGAGGCGTCGTGTCCCAGCGAGTGGGAGCAGATTTCCAATCGGAAAGATCCTTATGGCGTTGATATCAGCGAAATTTGGGACGTTGGGAAACAACACAATCCATAGAGGAGTAAAGCTAAAATAGCTTCAAGGCTACCATACTCTGGCGAGAGAACTTGAGAGCCTTCTCCATTAGGAACTTTGAAGTTAGTCCTAAGAGTTTTCCTCTGGTAGTTAGGTTTTGTCTATCTCGGTTTCTTTAAATGAGTCATTGTTGCAATGACTTGTGACTTAGGAATGGCTTCAAACCATTGAAAGGCACTTTGTTTGATCTTGAGATTCCTAGGATATGCATACTCTTCCAAAGTAGGCATCAGCGATAATCGGGGAAAGTGAAGCGATAGGCGGATCGTGAATTGAGCGAAGGTTTGAGAAGTCCTTCATCAGCGTTAGCGTTCAAAAGAGTTAAAAGAGTTCCATAGCGTTTTACGAAATCAGGGATCTTCTACCAAGGATGCTAACTCTTTCAACTTTCCTCGTCAGAATCCTAAAATGTATCTTTTGGTGAATCTTCCTCGGCGTCCATCACTCTAACCTAAAATATTTTACAAAGAAAACATCTCTAAATTCTTTGGAAATGGGAAGAGAAATGAAGTTTTTTGTTTTGAATGAATGAATGAATGCATGAATACAACAAACATGGTTAGTAGTTATACACAGCGGCGTTGAAGTCACGAGCATGAAGCCAGCGATAAGAATCAACGGGTTAAGTTCTAAGGGCTTATTCATACGTGAATCGGGTTCTACGATATCTGAGCTCAACACTCCCTTGAAAACATTATTGGATTTGTTGAATACTCGATGGTCCATAATATTTTCAAGAAAACTACTTTGATCGTAGTATCGCATGACAATTACTCTAACTTACACCGAATAATCTACACTACATCCTAATGGCCAGGATGGTTTATGTGTTCTGATCACTCGACTTCTTAAGTTCTCCCATCTGATCTTCGCAATTACTTGCTAAACATACCCTCGAGACAACCTCCTGCTTGCGGAAATATTAACCGAAAGCATTGAGCGCTCACGTATTAATACCTCCTAGATCTTAAAATGTTTCTTAAATCCGGGTTAGGATTTCTTTCCATCAAGTGAAATCATGAAACACACAATAAAGAAAAACAGATATATGCAAAATATGAAAAGCTTATCCCTTTCTTTTCTTTTGAAAACAAAAAAGCTTGGTGCTCTCGGACGATGTAGCGTTTTCTTTTGAAAAATCAAAGTTTCAGTACTCCCAGTAGTCGCCATTTTCTGTTCGCGTTAAAGGTGGCGCTGAGGATCTGACGTGAGTTCGGATCTTCGATGCATGCGATTTAAATCTTTTGATTTGTTTATAAAGATCATGCGAGCATCAAGCTTTATTATTTTCAACACAAGAAAGATGATTTAATGATTATGAAAAGGGAAAGGTGAAATACCCTCGATTGATATTGGTATGCGTAACGACTAAGCGCAAACTAGACATAACGCATTGGGAGATTCTGAGTAAGGGGATTGGTATATAAAGGGAATAGATGGAGCACCCTAAATATATGTAGTTATCTACACTTTATATATGAATATATTTGATATGTTGTGTGTTTTAATTGCTATTTCTATGATTGGGAAAAGTTTCTCCTTTGGATTTTAAACGATGAATATATGTAGGTTCTAGGTTTGTTATTATTGTGCTCATAAGATCATGGATCTTCGCATACATATCCTAGTGGGAATCGAGCATTTGTAGCTCGGATCTACGAGGTTCTATGGTTTGTTTGGTCGGGGAGATAGAAATTTGCTCGGCAAGGATGAGACCTTGTGCCTACGTATTCTCAAAGGATGTTGAGAAAGTCGGGCAATCGTAGTTCCACTTATGCTAGTGGAAAGCAGCGGGATGTTAGTAAGAGGCAGACAAATGTCATCTTAATGAAAAATGTATCTAATCTATTTCATCACATACATTTTGAAAAGTTTGATTGATTAAAATCTTTCATCGTAAGTATTAGGTGTTTTGCTTGAGTGTACAAGCGTTACCACTTACATGTTTAAGAAAGATGTTTGAAAAAATGATTGAATCTTTTAGCTGTAAGTATTGGGTGTTTTGCTTGAGTGTACAAGCGTTACCACTTCTGTTAAGAGATGTTTTGTTTGAAAGAGTTTGAAAAGTTTGAAAAGTTTTGAAAAGTTTTTGTATGTGATGTGATAGATGAGATACTTCTTCCATAGAGATGATAGATGTCTAAATCTCAAGGAGAAATTGATTGGATTAAAGGGATGCTTTTAAGAAGCCCATGGGTCCTTGTATTGTTAGCGAGGAGGCATTAGAGGGTCATCGGGTCATCGAGGTCCTTGTATGAAGCTCGAGGAAGCTATAGGGTATGGTGTCTTTGGCTTGAAAGTTTCAGAAATCATCCTTTTTGAATAAGAGCAATTTCAAGAAATTTTACTCTGGGGAATTTGAAAGTGATTTCATAGGAAACCATCCTTTAGGGGTTCTATCTTAGCGGGTGATTCTTTGTATTGGAAGCCCAAGAGGATCTGTTAAGAGATTTCTGTCTCTTTCATTGTATGATGCCCGAAGGCTAAACTCAATGAGGAGTTCTTTTGAGCGAAGCCCGAGGAGGCGACTCAGCAGGAGTGTTGTCTTATACAAAGCCTAAGCGGAGGCTAACTCGTGGGAGAGTTTCTTTGTACAAAGCCAGAGAGGCACCCATCTGGGATAAGTTATCTTGTATGAAGCCAAGGAGGCTAAACTCAGTGATGAGTTGTCTTGTATGAACCAGCGGAGGCTATCTTGTGGGGAACCTATGATTAGTCTAATTGTTATGTTATTTATTAGGCGGTTGTATAAGCAGTGTGTGTGTGTGTGATATGTATTCACGGGGGTTTATGAAGGAAATATAAACAATGCATGATGTTTATTTACAGGTTTATGAAATATAAACAAGTGTGTGAAGCGAGCGTTTAAAGCAGCGTAACTTGATTATTCACAAGTTGAGTGTACAAGGAAATGAATATGTACGAATGAGTTTTATATACGAGACAAGATGGATGTACATAGGAGGTTGGGACTTACAACGTAAGAGGCCCATTGATTTGAAAGCAGTTTCACAGGGAATAATGCTCCTTTCAATACCAATGGTATTGATGTAAAATGTCTGAGATGAAAGAAATGATTGATCAAAGTTTATCGTAAAAAGTATTTTAAAAAAAAAGTATTATTATATACGGATAAAAGTTTTGAAAAAGAAGTATACATGTTATGTATAGATAACAAGTTTGTTTTATATCGTGTTATGTACGGATGAAAAGTTTGTTTTAACTATGTGTATGTACGGATGAAAAGTTTGTAAAAAGTATTTGTCAAAGTTTGATATGTACAAAGAAATATTATGTACATAAAAGAATGTTATGGGACTTACAGTGATGGAGGCCATTGGTTTGAAAGAAATTTTCGGGAGAATTCTTCCTTTAAAACCAATGGATTCGGTATAGACAAGCGAATGAAAAAACAAATGAAGAAATTTGTTTATGTTTGAATATTGACAAAGATGTTTTGAATATGTACAAATAAAGCTAAGTATGTACATAAAGGGTTGGGACTTACACCATAAGGGAGGCCCGTGATCGATCGAGTTCGAGAAGAAGCGAATTCGGTTTATCGTTTTGAATTGGATCGATTATGGTAAAAGATACAAGTTTGATGAAAAAGTTTTGAAGAATGATTTGAAAATGTTTTGAAATGTTAAGTTTATTTGTGAGAAGTTTTGAAAAGATCGGACTTGAAAACTTGAAAAATTCACCTTTTAAGGAGGTTTGAAAAGTGTTGGAGCGTCGTTTTACCTCGATTAAAAATTGTCGGATGAAAGTTTTTTGGATTTTTGACATAATCATAAAATATATATATTAAATGACAAGTGTACAAAAATCATCTCAAAATGAGAAGTTTTGATTGGTTAAAAAATTGTTGAAGTTTGATAAAAAATGAAAATATTGAAGTTTTGTGAAAAATGAATGAAAAAATGGTCTTCTTGGGTTTTGAACCCATGACCTTTGGGTGGGGCACGTGTCACAAAGAACTAAGAGCAAGCCAGGAACCACTAGGCCAACGCGTTTGAATGTGTTAGTGGATTAAAACACGCGTTAATATAATATTGGTGTCGCACCCCAAAATTTCCCCTCACCATATCTTCGAAATGAGGACTCACGCCTTTTGTCTTATTGAGAATTTCTTTGTTCATAAGTTGCTCCCAATATACCTCTTCAATTGTGAAACCACGTTCTGTTTGGGCCTTTGACGTTTTGATACAAGAGTTGGTCCATTTGATTAGATTTATCTGGATTAATCCCGAAGGATAGGTCGTCTTGTGGAAATTGTGAATTAAAGTATGCTCTTCATTTTTTTGATCATGTGGAAAGATGTCCTGGCTTTATGGGTTTCTTGTATTAAAATGACTCACGATTTGTCCGTTTACTTGCGCTATAAGTTATTCGAGGTTTCTTTGTCAAGATGATGTTCTTTTGTGGTCCATCGGTAAAAAATTTTGGTTTAATTTGAGGCTCGATGTTTGTGTAAGTGTGTTAACAAAGTGCACGAGCATATACTTGTTTTCGTTTGAATTGGAAGTTTGGAAAGCTGAAGGGTGCGGGTTAATTTCGATAAAGAGTTATTTCGCATTTGAATGTTAAATTGCAAGAATTTGTAACTTTCTAAAGCCCAGAGGAAATTTGAAGATTTTAGCCAATTCAAAGATCGTTATATCTTTGGATTAGCGGTGGTCATAAGTTTGTTTCAAAATTGTGAATTATACTTGAGGAATAAGAGGATAGAACTAGGATTGTTTTATGTCTTGATGGCAATTGGATGTTCAAGATTATAAAATCACATTCTAAGTCCTTAAGTATTGCATCAACATTGGCAAATTGAAGTTCAATTTTTCATTCATTCAAGCCTTATGTCATGAAGATTACATAAAAGAATTGTTACAAGTATGTTTTGGTTTACAGTGTACTACAAAGTCATAAATCCTAAAAAACTACACTCCGACAATATCTTCAAGTCGCCACCGTCTTTGTGCCAACGTCGCCATTTGATCTTCAAGCTTTCCATCTGATCCATCCTCCACATGTTACATGAAACACAGGAAAGAAAAGTAGTTAGTAAGCACAAAATTGAAACAAAATGCGAAATTGTAAATTTGTTTGTCAAGGATCATCATTGGGTGTTTGGCGGGAATCAGGTTTAATGCTGAACCTCATAATCTCGAGCAAGATTAATCATCGGTGAAAAGAAAACCGCTTATTTGCAAATCACGAAAGGATTCGGTTCACAAATAAGCCTAACTCAGGTTAATCATCATGGTTAGCAACCTACGATTCTAAGCGGGCAGCAAGCAACGAAGCAACAAATTCAAGGCGACATGTGCATCCATCACGATTTAATACATAAGGCGGCGAGCAAATTGAGGCAACGGCAAATATATTCCAACAGGCCAACCCAACAGAAATATAATTCCAGCAATTCACAATTAGAATCCAACAGTTCAAGAAATCTTTTTTCCAACAGGCAACAAGAAAGACAAATGGTGTAGTTATCAGCATACATCAGCAGTAGCAGAAGTAAAACAATCTCTACAAGCAACACAGCAGCAGTATAATAGAAGAGGAAAAGAGTGTTTTTCTAAGCATATTTTCACCCAAAGGTGAAAAGAAGTGAAAACAGAAAAATGAAAATTCCTGAGCAAGGCCAAAACCAAAAGCATAGTATCTGAAATATCAGTTTGGAAGAGAAAAAGTAAGCATCAGTTTGGAAACCCAAAACAATAGGAATACGCCATATCGGTTTTAAAAGCAAAAAGGAGAAAGGTATCATTATCGAATGCATGAAACCAACAAGAGGACCAAGAAAGTATAGTATCTGTTTCTCATCAGTTAAAAAGGACAAGAGGCCATCAGTTTTGGAGACAGAGAAAAAAATTTTCCCCCACAGGGCATTTCAAAGAAAAACCAAACGATTGTAAAAAAGACCACCCATTCCAAAACCCATTCCAAAACCCTTATTCCCAAACGAGAAAAGATCAGCGGTGCTCATTCTACGATACAAGAAAACCAGAAAAAGTCCCAAACCCAGAAAAACATCAACATGTTTGTCATCATCTCCCCAAACCCAGACACCCTCAGAAGGAGGTTTTCAGAAATATGTTCTGAAGTGTAGAGAAAGAAGACGAGGAAGAAAGTTGGAACAAGCTCACCCGAAACCGCGAGACTACGAAGCTCGGCCATCATCATCCTCGGATCACCGACCAAGGGTTTCCAAACCCATCAAACTCCAAACCGGTAAACAATCTGTCGAAATCAGAAAATAAACATTAAAACAATCAGAGATCAAACAATCAGGAAATCGGAACATGCAATAGAGTTGGAGAGATGAGAAAATCCGATGAGAGGAACCCAGAATCACAGCGAGAGAGAGGATGAGGGTTTGACAATCGCGACCGATGAGGGTCGGGCGGCAGATTTCTCTGAGGGTTGAGAGATGAGAGAAATCGGTGAGGAAAAGCGGTGAGAGGACGATGGGACTTCACGGGTTTCACGGAGCTCGCGAGAGAGAGAGTCGTGAGGAAGGGAACATCGTTCATGAATTACTGGTGGTCTTTCTTATTTTTAGTTTTAATTAGTAATAGATTATTATTATTATTAGTTAGTAAGGGTTATTAATACTACTATTATATATTATTATTAATACTATCATCATTATTATACTGTCATTACTAATATATATATATTTTTACTACTAATATTCATTATTTATTGATTTATTTTTTACTATTATTATTAGTTAACTATGATTATCAGTATAAATAGCTATTATCATTATTATTATTATTATACTATTATTACTAATATCGTTTTGTTATTAATATTATTATTATCATTTTTTTTTTATAAAAAAAATTGTTACTCACCATTATCATTATCATTTATTATTTTTATTAATTAGTATTATTACTCTCATTAAGTAACAAAAATTACTATTACCTTTCTTTTTTTGTTTTTACCATAAAAGTCATTAATATTTCAAAAACACAAAATAAATGGTAGCATTAGTTAGGCATTTTTATTTATTAAATTTTTTAGCATTTCTTTTATATTTATCCCTATTTGTAAATTTGTACCCCTCCCCACGGTTGTAATAGCTAGTAAATATTTGTATTGTTTTATTATTTATTTATTATTCACAAAGCACAAACCAAAAACATTTTCAAACTAATACTCGTGAGCCATCTTTTAAACCACAGTGGACAAAGCTTTGAAGCGTCCCAGCGACCACTTTTTTTCCACCACGCTTACTCTTGGGCTTACAATGAAACTTTGATTGAGCGGTTAAACATTATTTAACTATCTAATTAGGTTATTTAAAATTAATCAGTTTACGATTAATTTTATTAAACAATTACTTGATTAAATTTTGTTTAATTAATTGATTAAATTTATTTCGGCGCACACCTACACAATGTAAATTATTTATTTGTGCAAGCCACCTTGTATGGGCTTTTAATTTACTTACTCGCTTTATTTAATGCTTGTATACAATTATTGTTCATTTCCATTATCACACTTAGGACCATATGCTCAATTAACCATAACTCGCATCTCAAAATACTTTCGCAATTAAAGTTTCAAACCTCGATCCAACGTCAGTGCCTTTTCAAAACTTTTCATAATAAAGTACAAGTTTTTAGTCGTTAGGCGATAGCCTAGTTGCTAAAAACTTGTCCCCAAACAAACTTTAGTCTTTAAGTCGTTGGACGCTAGACCCGTGACTTAAGACTCTAAACTCTTTGAATTCGTTTCACTTCACTTTTCTCAAAGAAAACATTTTTGGATGATAGGCGACTTGGTGAACATTCGTTCCTCGGGTTTCTAGTATTTGAATCGTGAGGCGCTAGCCTCGTTGTTAGGTACTTTTTCATCCACATAAAAAACAATTCAACTCACTCAAATTCTTTCATCGCTCATACGCGATCATAGAAAACTCTTTTCGGATAAAGAGGGTGTAATAGTCGTTTCAAATACGAGCGAGGACTTAAGCTTTTCAAACAAACAAAACAAGTCCTAGTTCAAAGTATTTGAAATGTCTAAACTCTGCGATTTTCTTATAAAATCAAAACAACAAACTTAAAACCTTTTTAGAGGAACTACGAGTTTTGACTTTCCCATTGCGAGGGAATATGTAGGCTGGTTCCGCCGTGTCAAACTCAAAATAATAAAAACAAATTACATTTTCTTCTTAGCATCTATAACAGTAAACACACACATAAATGCGTAGAATTAAATGGGTCCCATCGAGTCGATGGATGTAAGGTGCTAATACCTTCCCACATAATCGACTCCGATCCCACTTTTGGTCCGTAGAAGCCTTATCCGCATGTTTTGGGTTTTATCTATATTTCCCGTTCTTTTTAGAGCGAATAAAATTAGGTGGCGATTTCTTTGTTTTCGAGAATTAAAAGATTTTTGAAAATCGAGTTGCTTCAATTGGTTAATTCAAAAATTTGAAAATGAAGAACAAATGGTCAAGTCCTCAAACATGGGGTATCTTAGCACCGGTGCCTACAAACATATCATCATAGTCCTTGAGATCAAAGATCATGGTCCTCGATGTTGCCTACAGATACATGATCTAGTCCCTCGATTGTTGCCTACGAAGGTGATGATCGTCCCTACGAATGTGCTAGGATACTTCTACAAGTTGCCTTCTATGACCATCCGATGTCCCTTGAATGTCCCTTACATCCAACAAATAGGGTTACCTACCAACTAATGGTATGGATAGCACTATTCTAAAGGAAAGTAAAATAACACGGCTTGTTGTTTTGAGTAGGTAATAGACTCTTAATTACAAAGATCAACATGCCATTATCTCGAGCACTACTGACACATGTTGAAAGCGGTGATTACTTTGAAGGATCCTCCTCAACATGTCAACACTTCTTCTCCGAAATACAATCCCAATGCAAGTTGTGCATAAATAGCCTAGGGCACGACACCAACAACTGTTGGACCCTAAAGAAAAAGATCCAAGACATGATTGAAGCCCGGGAAATTGAGTTCGACCTCACCCGAAACTCAGATGTGATCAGCACTAATGCACGACCATGGTAAAAGTGTCAACGCCATTGACAATGACTCCTATGTCTTTGATGTGAATGAGCTGACCATTCCCCTGATGACTATCAAGAAGGATTTGTTGTAAGCCAGTTTATTTCCAGGATGTCCTGACAACTGTCGTTGGTGCGCATCTGAATCCAATGGATGTGCTTGGTTGAAGAGACGTGTTCAACACATGATGGACAACCGAGAAGTGTTATTCCTGAAAGCTCCATCAGTAGAGAGTCTATGAGAAAATGTTTATAAAATTCTGAAGATCGAAGACATAAGCAAAGCCATGCCAGAAGTTTGGGATACCTTGGGGAAGCCAAGTGGAAAATACAATTTTATGGTGAAGTATACCGCTCCTGAAAGCTACAAGATTGCAATCAAATACATCAAGGAAACCGGATGGGGAGATGATTATCCCAAAGAATATGCTGATATGAACATAATAAGGATCACCTCTGTTGATCCTGCACCCAGAGTGACACCTCTCATTATTACATCACCCTTATCAGTTCCATATTCCTCTAACAAATATATACCTTAGAATTATGGAGCCGAAGTCTACTATCATGGTGTCAATCAAGAGTCATTAACCATTAAAGACAATACAGTTGAAGCTACAAATCCTAACATTGACAATATCATCGGATCAAGCAAAGTAACTGAATCGGAAGAGTGTTTTCTCGGATATCTCTCCTCCGAAGGATACTACTACACTAATTCACATTCATGCTATTGAACCAACTCCGAGGCTCGAGGAAAGAAAGTGACTCAACACTGTAGGCAGTATCAAAGGAAATTCTTGAAGACACCTCCAAGCAAGAAATGGAGGAAATTTTGAAGATCATTAAAAAGAGTAACTACAATATTGTAAAGCAGTTAGGACAGACTTCATCTAATATTTCCATGCTAGCTCTATTGTTGTTGGCTGAGGCTCATGTTAAAACCTTGGTGAAGTTTCTGAAGAATTCTCATATACCGCAAGACACTTCTGCTGACCAATTCGAAAGTTGCATTGCTAGCCTAACCGCAGACAACGATTTGGGCTATTTTGATGCTGATTTGACTCCTGTTGGAAGGAAACACAACAAAGCCTTGCACATCTCTATAGAGTGTAAGGGAACTACATTGTCTCATGTATTGGTGGATACTGGCTCTGCTCTGAATATCCTGCTGAAGAGCGCTCTTGACCAACTTAATGCTGAAGAAGTGGTCATGAAACCCAGTTACATAATCGTAAGAGCTTTTGATGGTTCAAAAAGAACAATACTTGGAAAGCTTACCTGAGATAAAAGTAGGTTCCTAGACTTTTGAATCTAATTTCTTTGTGATGGACATTCGTCCGACTTACTCTTTGCTTGCTTGGGCCTTGGATATATAGGGGGTACCTCTACTCTACATCGGTGAAATACCGTGAAAAAAAATTGTTATAGTATGTGGAGAAGAAGAATATGGTAAGCCATCGCATTCATTCGATACATCGAAATGGAAGGAGAATTAGTCAAAACTCCTGTCAAATTTTCAAAGTAGTTCCACGAGTCATGCCTACCGACTCTCCTGTCATCCCTAAAGTTACTAGAGTTCCACGAGAGATGGCCTCACTAAAAGATGTCAGGCTGTAGTTGAAGAAGGAGGATGTATTATTTGGGGCCAACTACCCGATTTTCTATTCCGTCGACAAGGTGGTTTAGGCTTCACCTCCAAAGGTTAGAAGGTGATACACCACGAGCGTGACAGATCTCCATTTCGCATCAACAAAGACAGAGTTCATGCTATAGAAGACGATGATGGTGACTTCAACGTCAACAATTGGATTTTCCCAACTCCTGGCGGTGGACTCAAAAATTGGACGGTTAAGGATGTTACACCAATCTCCTTTAGACAAGAGTAATTGTTTTTTACGCTTTTTGCTTTTACGCTTCGAACAATAAAACTCTAATCCTAGTGTCTTTCCCAGGGCACCACGGCCGTATGTGAGGGTTATTATTTGTCATTCGCATATTTTCATTCAATAAAGCATTGGACTTTTGCATTCAAATATTTTGATCCATGTCTTTCTTTTTATCTTTATCACCTTTTCAAAAGCTATGTGTTCTTACACACCCACATAATAATGGATCCACATTCACTTGAATCTAAATGCGATACTTGTTGTACTATTGCTAAATATGAGTTTGATAATCTGATCTACCAAACCGAAGACGAAGGTGAAGAAGATTGTGAGGTGCCAGGAGAACTTTCCAGACTATTACAGCAAAAGGAAAGGGCTATACAACCACACGAAGAACCGGTCGAGGTTGTGAATCTAGGTACCGACAAAGGAGAAAAACCAAGGTAGGAGGCGGATCTTGAGAGCAGGTGTTAAAGAAAGATTGATCTAGATGTTGTGATATTACATCAAGATTTTTGCTTGGTCCTACGAAGACATGCGAGTCTAGATATTGACATTGTGGTACACCAACTACCAACGAAATAAGGTTTTCTCCATGTGAAGCAAAAGGTTCGTTGTATGCATCCTGAGATGTCCGAGAAAATTAAAGCTGAAGTTATGAAACAGTTCAATGTTGGTTTCTTAGCCGTTACTTCTCATCCACAATGGGTTGAGAACATGGTGCCCGTACCTAAGAAGGATGGCAAAGTGCGTATGTGTGTAGACTACCGAGATCTGAATAAGGCAAGCCTGAAAGATGATTTTCCGCTTCCACATATTGATGTTCTGGTTGACAACACCACTTAGCATAAAGTTTTCTCTTTCTTGGATGGTTTCTATGGTTACAATCAAATCAAGATGGCTCTCGAAGACATGGAAAAGACTACTTTCGTTACAGTGGGGCACCTTCTGTTACAAGGTCATACCGTTTGGGTTGAAGAATGCTGGCGCAACATATCGGTTGCTATGGTGGCTTTATTCCATGATATGATCCATCACGCGATAGAGGTCTACGTCGACGACATGATAGCTTGATCACAAAAAAAGAAGAACATCTCGATCATTTGCGTAAGCTATTTGATAGGCGAAGAAATTGAGTTGAGACTCAATCAGAGCAAATGCACCTTGGTCGGATCGGAAAACTCTTGGGATTTGTTGTCAATGGTAAAGGTATCGAGTTGATCACGCAAAGTTAAAGCTATTCAAGAAATGCCAGCTCTCATGTGAGAAGGATGCTCGGAGGTTTCTTGGGACGGTGAATTATATTGCTAGGTTCATTGCACATCTAACTACTTATGAGCCAATCTTCAAACTATTGAAGAATGATAAGCGGTAAAATGGAGCGAAGATTGCCGGACATCTTTCGACAAAATCAAGGAATACCTACAAGCACCTCCGTCGATGCCACTAGTTGAAGGAAGACCTCATCATGTACTTAAAATTATTAAGAATTCAATGGGGTGTGTGTTGGGGCAACATGGCGAGTGCAGTCGAAAAGAGTATGCAATATACTACCTTAGCAAAAAGTTTACCGACTGTGAAACAAGATACTCACAGCTCGAGAAAACTTGCAGCACTTTGGCTTGGGTTGCTCGCCGACTAAGACAATATATGTTGACTCACACTAATTTGTTGATCTCTAAGATGGATCCGATAAAATACATATTCGAGAAACCTGCTCTCTCCAGAAGAATAGCAAGATGGAAAATAATCTTGACCGAATACGATATCCAGTATACTAATCAGAAGGCAATCAAGGGAGGTGTGGTAGCTGATCATTTGGATCATCAAGCCATAGATGACTACCAGCCTATGCATTTCAGTTCCCAGACGAGGATATTATGTTAGTCACTGATTACGAAGAGCCTAGACTAGATGAAGGACCTGATTCGGGATCCCGATGGACTATGGTCTTCGATGGAGATTCTAACGCACTTGGCAATGGTATTGGTGCCATAATTATATCTCCTAAAGGCGGTCATATACCTTCACCGCCAGATTATGTTTATTGCACCAATATGGCTGAATACAGGCGTGCATCATGGGTATCGGAGTTGCTATAAACTTGAGGATAAAATTCTTGCAAGTATCACGAAGAAGCTTTGGTGATTAGTCGATTAAGGTGAATGGGACACAGCGCATCCAAACCTCATTCCGTATCAAGAACATATGTTGAATCCGATCCCTACTTTGAAGAAATCACTTTTGAGCATATTCCACGAAGAGAATACATTGGCGGGCCAATCGGCTACCATGTCATCTATGTTTAAAGTTAGATGGGATGCGAAGTTCCTCGAATCACTATTGAAATACTAGAGAACGGTCTGTTGTGAACTTGATCTTGAAGGAGTAGAGGAGAAACCTTGGTTCTCTGAAGTGAAGAGGTATCTCGAGGCTCGAGAATACCCTTAAGGGGCATACATCGATGATAAGAAGTTTCTAAGGGTTTTTGCCAAGTTCTTTCATTAACAACATCTTATACAAACACAATCATGACCTGGCCTTACTCCGATGTGTAAATCAGAAGACATCTGAACGAATTATAGAAGAGATACATGAAGGCGCCTTTGGTACTCATTCCAGTGGACATATAATGGCTAAGAAGATTCTGAGAGTGGGTTACTATTGGTCCATTATAGAGGCTGATTGTTATCGATATTCCCGATCTTGCCACAAATGCTAGATATATGCAGACAAAGTACACATCCCTCCAGTTTCATTGAATGTTCTGACCGCCCTGTGGCCTTTCGCGATGTGGGGTATTGACATGATCGGAGAAATCGAACCTCGCTTCTAATGAAATCCTTTCATTCTTGTGCTATTGATTACTTTACCAAATGGGTAAAAGCGGCCTCGTTAGCATTACCAAGAATGGCGTGGCTCAATTCATCAACATAATCTCATTTGCCGTCACGGTCCCGAAAAGGATTATGACAGACAACGGTACCAATCTCGACAAAAGATGATCACTTAGAACTCTACCGCGATTCAAGATTAAACATCCTGACTCTTTATCCATACGGGCCAAAAGAATGGTGCGGTGGATGCGCCAACAAAAATCTTAGAAGATCATACGGAAGATAGCGGTGACGTATAAGGATTGGCTTGAAACGTTGCCATTTCTCTCTCCGATTATCGCACTGATGCAGAACATTTATAGAAGCAACCCGTTCTCTCTACATATGGTATGAAAGCGGTTCTACCTATCGAGGTTCGAGATACTCATCCGAGGTAAGGGCGACAGAGTTAGGCGACGAATGGGTCCATACTCTACTTGACGGATAAACTTGATCAATGAAAGCGGCTCGCATCCATCGCCATAAGCAGATATATCGAAAGCATGATCAAAGCCTGACAAGAAGACAAGCAAAGTGTACCAAGTTGGAGATCTAGTAGTCAAGCACATCATACTACAAGTTGATCGAGGGAAAATAGACTCCCACCTATGAGGGACCATTTGTAATCAAGAAACTATTTTCTAAAGGAGCCATGATCTGAACCTTATGGATGGAAGACTTCTGCATCCAGCCAGATGCAAACATAGTCAAAAATACTATGCATAAATAAGACCAGCTAGGTCGATTGGCCTAGGAAAAAAAATAAGCGTCTGGCGAACCAAAGGGTTTGGGAAAAGTTAAGAACATATATACAAAATGTACACTCGAGCCGAAAACTGGCGACTTGAGCAAAAAAAGGTATCTGGTAGTGAAAACGAAAGGGAAATCTAGGCAAAAGTTAGGGATTAAAGCGTTAGACTATGTCTCGTGAGATCATTTACTTGAGCTACTCTATCGACTTGAATGGCACAAATCAATTCGACCACTTTTACGGTAGCGAGGAGATGAGATAGTCGAAAATATATGAGCAATATCGAGTTGAAACTCGGCGAGATTTTTCCCATAGCTTTACTATTTTAAATTTTTCGACAATTTCCGCTTACTAGGATATTTGTCTCTGTGTATCTGAATTATGTATAAGCCCCTTTTCAAAAGTAATACAATTTCCTTTTCAATTCAAATTTTACTTTTATACTGTTTGTTTTCATAAAGTCCAATGATTGCTTTGAATGATTATATGTGTCGACAATAAATACCTATTCACAAATATACGAAAATCAAGCGAAACATCAAATTACTACATATTCTAGGAATTGAGATGACAACCAAAGTCACCGTACATCCCGAGTCACTTTCAAAGCTATATTCCCACAAGAATAATTTCTACTGATCCCACAGATCCATAACTCCCTCGACATCAGCAGTTTCCCAACAAGACTACTACTCTATCATCTCCTTACAGCAGTGTCTCGTTGCTTCTTGTTACTTTAGCCCGGCGTTGGCGAGACAAATTTCTACTCATCGTTAGTCCCAGGCGGTGATCATATCAACATTATCACATTAGTCCCGGCGTTGATCCTATCAACATCATCATGTTGGTCCCCGAGCGTTGATCCTATCAATTTCATCGCATTGGTCCCGGTAGTGATCCTATCAATTCATCACATTAGTCCGGGAGGCGACAGATCATCGATTTAGCGTTATTCCCCGGCGATCTATCAACATCATCACGTCGGTCCACAGGTAGTGATCGTATACATTGTCATCGTGAAGTGATCATCGTCATCCGTCGGTCCCCGCACAATGATTATCTGTCTCGATTCATTACATCATCATGTCGGTTCGATGCGGTGAATGTCAATCTTGTTACATTGGTCTGAAGCGGTAACGAATCATCAACCGACTTATTATGTCGGTCTCGGCGATAATAGGTTATACAAGATCACATTATTCCCCAACAAGATTCGTACGAGACATTCATCCCGGTGAGTATCTCAAGATTATCATTCCCGACATCAATATCGGACTCGAAACTTGGTCGAGATAGTGCGGTGGAGGAATTTACATCTCTTTTATCCTCGGTCGAATCTTCATCCCAATGAAATCAAAAGATCCCAACGAACATTCTTATCTTCTTGAAGATGGATATGTTTTGAAATACCACAACATCTACATTCATACATTATTCATAAAAGTCATAAGATGTGCATATATCATTCACATGCATTATCATATACCGGCATGCATCATGTGCATAGAACTAACGTCCTTTCAAGTTAAATTTCCCCATGGTGAAAGTTATTTTCAGACGGAAGGTCAAAATTAATACCCAAACAAGGCGGAAAACTATCAAAACGACCAACAAGTTTATCAGCAATGAGACAAATTAATACTTGAAGCAAGAAGGAAAGCTATCTGACTGAAGAATACTCGCCGGATACAACAAGGCGAAGGTTTATTCTTATTCTCTCTTACTCCATATGGCATCTTTAAGTCCATCTCAGACTACCGTCGATATCTCTCCACTACGAGAATATTGCATATGGTTAAAAATCGATGCATACCGTAATCTCGTTCAAGAGGAGCATATAGTCCAACGTCGACTCACTCCCGGCATCAACTTCTCAAATGAATCATAAGCCCAGTTCAGTAGCATCGTTAGCGCGATCTCATTGCATACCGTGATGCAAATTTTTCAAGTGTATTCAGTGCTCGATCATCTTACTACCTTCATGTCATGAAAGGCAAACCAATCTAACCCTTCGGATACAATAATATTGAATAGGGAAGCTGTTATACACCAAAATTTACCCTCACTATTTCTCAAAGGCAATTCCCATTTCCATACTCGAGAAGTTCTCGAGGGTTGACCGAACCTGAACCTACAAATTAACCCTCAACTAGGGTTTTAATTCTCTTAAGTCTAAAATGAGTTATATCACCTCAAGTGGTCATCATACCTCATCATATGTCTCAGGTATCACCATGACAAGTTTCGAGCCTCGCACTCAAGTTTGCTCGGTCGATTACTCGAATGGTTAAAAATCGATTGTATTGGACTAAAAGTCGATTGTGGTCGACATAATTCGAACTTCATCATTTTTGGTCAACATTAATATTTTGAAGTTACATTCATCATTTTATCAAGGGTTGATCATGATTCATCGAAAACTCAAGATTTGATCAAAGTCGAAGTCTCAAATTAGAGTTTTTGGACAAAAGTCAACAAAACTTTGACCGGTATAACTTTCTACTTTACGAGAAATTTTACACAAATCTCATTTGAATAGAATTCAATTCTCTACAACCTTATGTCTCACAAGCTTTGTCCAAAAATGCTTCATTTGAGAGTTATGGATCAAGAGATTACGGGTCCTTCTAAAGTCAACAAAAGTCATCGTTTTTCAAAAGTGTACATAAGCATGAAAACTTCAATGAAGATGAAACCAAAAGGGGTGCTTGAGGACATCTTGAGCTTTCTAAAAGTCCTAGAACACTTAAAAATGTTGAAAATTGAGCAAGATACAACTTGTGCAAGTTTGGGAAATTTGAAGAAGTGCGTGAAGAGAAATACTTAGCAAATTCAAATTTTCTTCAAATGGGCTAAGTTTTGTGATCCAAACTTGTTCTTGATATTATCCATGACCTACTGAGACTCATTACACGCCTCCTCTCATTTATTTAATTTATTTTTTAATTAAATCATTTAAATTCACTTTAAATAAAATAAAATGCAAGGAATGAAGTCATGGCACTGTTGGGCTTATTTTCCATGTATCTTGAGGTCCAAGGAAGCCCAAGCTAACAGTCGTGCAAGAGGCATTAAGGCAAGATTGAGCGAATTTGGGAAGTTTTGATAAAAAATTTCAATCAAATATCTTTGCATTCAAGGAAATATATTTCCATAATGTGACCTAATACACTCCTTATTAGATACTACTGATCGAAGCCAAAGACAGTTCTTGGCCTCATGAACCCTAGAAATTTTTCCAAAATTTTGCAAGTTTAAGAACAAACTCGAGCCTCGGTTCCAGCCATCCTCGAGTCATTCCAAGCACCCATTCATCTTCTTGAGCTTTCCGGGTCATACTAGGTCTTACAAGCTAGATCGTGGCTATGTTGTTTAAAGCCGATTCAATTTATATTCATCATATTAATGTTTGTGATTGTTTAGAACCATCGTGCATGGGTTTAACGCGGGAATCATGTTATACCATTGTTAGGGCATGAAGCTTTTGCTTCATGAAACCAAGTTACAGGTCGATTGAGTCGAACCAGCGCCACCATTGGATTAAGGTCCTAAATATGTGATCTGGCTATTTGCTTTATTTTTCATTAATTTTTAGGGTTTGATGTTTGCATCAAGCTGGAGAAGGTGACGAAATTAGTCTCAAACACTTCTAACTTTGGTTGATCGGCGAGGCTTGGTGTGACCTGATCTGGTTGGTCCATTCAAAATCCAAGGGTTACGCGCGTGTTTTGTGTTAATTTGGATGTATCACCACCCGGTGGTAACACCGCATAACGTTGATCCTTTACCCACTATCATTGACTGGTTCGAACACTTTTAGAAAAAAATTCATAACTTTTGATATTTGCGAGGTTATCACATATAATCAATTTGAGGCATCTCTAACACCACGTGCATAGTGGTCTAGTGGTAACTTTTGAACACCTTGACCTCGAGGTCACGAGTTCAACCTCAACAAAACCATCCTAATTTTTATCACTTTGTTTTGTCTAATTTTCTATTTTCTTTCCAATTTTCTAATTAGTTTAATTTTCTTTCATTTATTAACTAAATCAATCCTACAAAAATTGACATTAAAATAATTTATTTTTCTCTTTAAATTATTTTCATAATTAATTAATAATTAATCAAGAAATTAGGTTTACTAACCCTAAAAATTGCAAAAATGTTTTCTTTTACTAATTTTTACTAACCAAAACATTTTCAATAACATTTTTTTTATTATTCGATTATTTATTTACTATTTTGTTATTTAAATTCTAGAAATCGATGTATAGGTCACAAGGACATTTTTGTAATAAGCGTAGTTACTTTCATCTTTACTTTTCGAACCTCTTATTATGTCATCCCAGACATGTAATAGCGTAGGACTTTACTTTCGCACCTTTACTTATTGTACATATATATCTAAGTGTTAGTAACTGGGGTTTGTATGGAAAACTAAAAGCAATCCTAGATCACTCTAAATCAAGACTAAATATGAATCGAACCACTCTTTCACACTTGCACCCAGGGTGTCCTCTATCGTTGTCTTTTGAATACAATGGTCATGTCCCTCGAGCGTGGGGGTACCATTAGCAAAGGCAGCTTCGAATAACATCATCGTATTCCCCGATACAAAGATCATAGTCCCTCGATGACCCTCGATGTTGCCTACGAATATATGATCTCGTCCCTCGGTTGTTGCCTATGAAAGTGATGGTCGTCCCTGAAATTGCTAAGGTATCCTTACCATGTTACATACATGACCATACAATGATCCTTGATTGTCGGCTTCATCGAGCGAATAAAGTTACCTACCAACTAATGATGCGGATAACCTTATCCTAAAGGAAGGAAAATAACAACGACCATTCGGGTAGGTAAATAAGACTCTACTTGCTCAATCAAATACTTTTCACACCTCACTTTTAAAACTATCTTTCAAAACTTTGTATACATTCCAGAATCATTACAAAGTTAAACATTTCAAACAAACATTTCGAACACTTGTATACACCAACGAGAATCATTACAAGTGCGAAATGTCTTTGAAAATACTTTTCAAACTACACAAAACACAAAAAGAAATTTTTCAAAGTGAGCTAAGCAACTAAGACCCGTAGATAACTATGGATGGAAAGGGTGCTAATAACTTCCTTTTCATAATTGCCTCCCGGAATCTAACGAAGGTCTTTTCCTGTTCTTTCCCTTCCCTTTATTGGATAAAGAAAAGTCGATGGCGACTCTTGCTATCCAACATTCGATAAATCGCAAAATAAACAAGTCAGGTTCTCCCAGTGTTACACACCATCATTCAAGATTTCAACAACATCTTTAAATCGAAAATGACCTACATACGTAAACCTGCGGTGATAGTTTTCCCCTTTAAAAACTAAGCGGATATTTGGAATTTGTGTTGGCGTTGTTCCGGTTGCCATTAGATTCTCTACGAATCGCACCGAGCTTTGATACCAATTTGTTGGAACAAATGGTTTTCAAGAAAGATAGTTTTTGAAGAAGAAGAATGATGGAAATTGAGAGAGAATGATTATCTAAATTGTATGAAAAACGTTATATATTGTTATTATGATTACAAATAAATGCTCCTATATACACACATTTCACCCAAAGAAGAAACTAAACTAAAGCCCAAAACAATCAGGCCGATGATTTGACACTTTGCAAGCGTATGCTATATTCGATTACATCGTCTGATCTGCTGCCCCAATCTGATGCATTTCGACAAACTAACTATTTCGATAACACATTCAATTCGACTTAATAGAGGAATAGGAATTACACTTTCTAACAATTTGCATGAATCTAGGTTTACTAACACTTAACTTCTCATTTTTTTGTTGTTGTGCTAATACTTTAATGAGATTTATGAATCAATGGGTCACATTCAACATTTTTAAGCACCAACCGTTTTCCCATAGTGCTCGGAGAAGTTTCTAATATCCATGTGGAATAGAATTTAGAGTCTGTTTCTCCATGTTCAGCTTGAGTACCAAGATACTTCATATGTATTGTTGCAGTTACTGCACCATCTATATATTTTCCTTTTTATCCTAACTCTTGCAACAACCAATCCTATTTATTTTTCAATGCATCTCTATAATGAGAAATATCGTCCATCTAAATTTTGTTTTGGGCCTTAGTGGCATTACCTAGAAAGGAAAATATACTTCCTACCCTATTATTAAATTTGCATTCCTACATTTTATTTTTAAACTGTCAATTTTAATCTTTAATATCCGTAATCAATTTACCATAAACAAATTTATTATTTGGACCCTTACAATTACTTTTTAAACACTGAAACTATTTCAGTATGATAATTTTACAAAAAAAAAGTTATAGTTTTAGCTACAGGTTTTAAATTGTTGATAAAACTCTTTTATGATTTTTAAAAGCGAACAACTTTCGAAAAGTGTTCGTGTAATATATCTAAGCACTAACAAAACTGACTTTTAAAAAGTATTAGGTATAGAATTTTTTTAAAAATAGTTTTTTTCTGATTTCAACAGTTGTTAAAATTGTAATTTTTAAAAGCTGTTTTAGCTACGGTTTTGAGCCATTGATAAAACTCTTTTAAGAATTTTTTAAAACCGAAACACTTTCTTTAAGTATTTCGAAACGTATGTTTAGGGGTATAAATTCTATATTTTTAGTGAATAATAAAAGATAAAATTGGTTAAAAACATTGAAGGATAAAATTGATATTTTTGAAAAAAATATAGAAGTACAAGTCGATTATAAGGTTACAGTAAAGTTTTCCCTAGAAAGACTATAGGCCATACCATTGTTAACCCTCTTAGTGAATTTAACTTGTCACCCTTTAAATTAAACCAGACACTCTATATTTTGATAATATCAAAAGTACTTTTAGTCAAAAATGAAAAAAATTGTCGGAACGAAATTTTCAATCGACAGTATAAAATTTGCGTTAATTACTAAATTTTTGTAGCCCATTTGAAATTTTGGTGATTGACAATTTATTTTGGATTTTTTAAATTTTACCATTTCAAACAAGAAATTTAGTGTAAATGTGAAATTTTCGATATATCTGTAAATCAAAATTTTCAATGATCAAGATTTTTTGATAGTTTTGTAGGACTTTAATTGCATCAATAATTTTCTTTGGTACAGAACAAAACTAAAGTTGTATAAATAAGGGTCATTTGTGTTGAAAAAACATCTCAAAATACTTTTTTCTTAAATTTTTTGTTAAGACATAAGTGTACTTCAACAGAGATAAATCTCATGTTGAGTTTCGTCTTCTACATGACATCATATTTCTGTAAAATTGACATTCAAGTTGAATAAATTACGATCGATACCGATAACAAAAAAGTGAGAAAGATCAAATTTCATGAAGATTAGATTGATATTGATGAAATGGTGAAATTCTGCTAAAAATGATTTCAAAAATTTCTAGTAAAATATTCCGGAAATTTCATAATTTCCGATAAAAACTTCCGGCATTTTCAAAATTTTCCAAAAAAACTTCTGACAATTTCATAATTTCCCGTAAATTACAAGAATTTCCGATAGATTATCTAAGTTTTGATATCGCACTAGAGATTTTAAATTTTACTTAGTTTGACTGAATTTTGAAAATGGTCGAAAAATATTGCAAGAATATTATGGTCTTTTAATTGAGTTTCTCTAGTGTTAGGTTCAAGTGAGGGTGACAAATTAAATATTCTCCTTGTGTGACTGAATCTAATTCCTCTAAATTGGTTGGATGTAACGTTGATATAGTTACAACCCAACAAACGTTGTCATGTCTTCCATCGTACCTCCGTTGAGACAATTAATTAGGATTTGCAGTCAAATTTAAAATCACTATATTGAAGCGTCCATCTATAGCTAGATCAATGACCTTCTACATAGCCATATTTTCAGCCAGACGAGGATTTTCTTCCTCTTTCTTCAATTCATGGTAAGACATAAGGATTTTCCATTGTCATCTCTAAGGATGACACCCAGACCCCCCGATTTGATTTGCCAAACGTGCATCGGCGTTGCATTTTTAGAATTTTTAACCCATCCAATTAACTCCTGTCGTTTTTAAAATCATACAAATCAAAGTATATTTCCAAGTCTGTGGCTTTCAAAATATTTATTTAAAAATCGAAATATATCTACGATTCCAAACTTATTGCACAAAATTAATTTTGTTTCTTTTAATAGTTTTTCAATTAAAGATTAATAACTAAAAGAAACTCACTCGTAAAAATGTGTTTTGCGACACTACATAAAGCTTTTAGCAAAAACAACATTTGTAGGTTGAAAAAAATGACTTAAAAGCGCTAAGGCCACGTCTGGATACCCCATCTAAGACAGCGCTTTTTCAATGACTGCTAAATGTTATCTTTAAGAAAGCGTATTGCTAAAGGTTAACCTAAGCGCACGAAAAGCGTTGCCATAGGCCTTAAATTGGGAAGCGAAGCGAAAGTGTTTCTTTGGTAAAAGCGTTGCTATTCTAGCACCTAAAGCGCTTTTGAAAAGCAACTATAGGCCTTAAATTGGGAAGCAAGCAATCGTTTCTTGATGAAAATCTTTATTCCGGCACCTAAGAAAGCGCTTTCAACGGCAAGGAATTTATAATATTAAAATAAAGGGTTAAATAAACATTTAGCCAAATAGGCGTGTTTTGATTTTCCCCATAAAAAAAAATTTGTTGAGAGACCTTACGAATAAAGATTCTCCTTGTTTGACCATAAAATGACCTAATACCACGGTGGGTTTTCTACGTGTCGGTTAGCTCGTTTCCACGTGGCTCGATTTCTGATTAGCTTATAAATTTTGTTTAGCCCCTGAAAAGATAGGGTTTTCACTCATCTTCTTCTTCCTCGCGGTTCACCAAATTGGATTCGGAAGGCCTGAAGGTTGGATTGCGCCATTGTTATCTTCTTCATTCCTTTATACTTTAACTTTCGTCATCCGATTCATGGATCGAAATGCTGACCATGGAAGAAGCAATTCCTTTGATATTTCAAGTGTTCCCCGTGTGGTTGTGGTAGCCTATGAAGATGTGGGTCATAAATCTGATTACGTATGAAGGTTACTTACTAATGTGGTGACACTCACCAGCAAATCATATGCCCATCATTCATGCAAACAAACTCCCTCCATGATGGAAAACAAGGCGAAGAAGGTTTATTTTTGTCGTGGAATCATGGTCGTAGCGATCAAATGCGTGTTGGTGGCGTGGTCGCCGTCGTCAGGTCGTTCTTGGTCGTCGTATTGCCGCTTCTTGTTGTGCATTTTCTTCATCTGTTCCATGTTTCTTCGTTTGCTTCTTGTGTGTTTTCAGGGGTTGGTCAAAATTTTGATTCAAGTAAATCCTATTTTCCGGTGGAAATGCTTTTCCATTTTTAATAAATAAGCCGACACATAGGACAATACTTGGTGGTATTAGGTCATTTTGTGGTCGAAGTCGCGGTGAGAATCTTTATTTGGTAAGGTCTGGCCATTTTTTACAAGGGCAATCAAACACGCCTGACAGTCACTATTAACCTAAAATAAAACATACAAATTTATAATTATTCATATTTTCTTCTTCTACATTGTGGCGTCTACGGTAATCCTCTTTTCCAATGCCATTTCATCTTCTCTTGCTTTACTCTCCTTGAGCCTACGTTCGTTCTCCGCCACCGGCGTTCATCTTCGTTTCACGACATACTCCTCATCGGAACATTCATTTTTCGTTCGTGTTCTCGGTAAATAAACTTACATCGTTCTTCTGCGGTTTGCCTTTTCTTATGGTTGTTCTCTATAGGGTTATATCGGTTCTTATCTAGTATTGCTTGCTTGCTTTGTTTGTTTTTTAGTTTTGGGTTTCTGGTTTCTTCTCGGGAGTTTCTTAGGTTGTTAGTGGTTTTAGTTGAATCCATATTCTGTGAAGCGGTCCGCTCGATAGACTCTTGCCATCTTCAGTTTCTCCATCAAGCGGCGCTACCTCGATCGTTTCCATTACGCAAATATTTCCTCTCTTCCGTCGACTTCAAGACTTTGATGATTTTGATTCACTTATATATCGTATAAATTGTGATGTTGTAGAATAGTTTGTTCATCAGTGAATTAAAACTAATATGTTGTAAAATAGATGTGATATTTTGTTAGAAAACATATTTGATTTGTTTATGTCATCTTTGTAATTCACGTATTTGTGTTGAATCGAGTTTTGAGTTGAATTGTGGTGTCGATCACGGTTATTCATGTTGTTTCAAATCGTAGATGTTAAATAACTCTTGATTTGTGTTAAGCAGGGAACAATGAAGTATTAGGACAATTGTGGAGGTTTGCATAGCATTTTGGTGTCTAACGTTAAAATTTGAATGAAGAATCCGATCATGACATTGTCGTGCAATTCAATTTGAAAATTAATGTGATTAGGGCTTAGCGGTGTTTTCGTTTGGTTATGAAAACTTTTGAAGAACTTTGTCAAGCATTTTCATGATTATGTAGTGGCTTCCCATTTGTTTACTCGATTAAATCCAATGTTGAAATCAATGTTCCAATGTTTTAAAATTAAGTTTGCATGTACATTGAATACTAACTTGTTTTCTTGTTTCTTACTTGTAAATATTCTTTGTTCATATCATTCATGCAAGTTTCATTCGGTTCATTCGGTTCATTCTATTTCCATTGTAAATACGCATTGTTCATGTACATTCGTACATTCTAATTTCATTGAGCATGATTGGATTTAGGTAGTTGCTGCGAATTTTGGTTTAGGGTTTAGAACTTACTTTAAATTCGATTTTCTATGTTTCAAATGTGAATTGAATAATAACTTGAGTTTCTTTGGTTTAGTTTCATTTGTGAATTGAATTTCTTGAATGATCGATTACTTGGTTCTTGAATTGTTCGTATATCATATAAGTTTCTTGAATTGTTTTATATGTTATGACTTATCCTTGATATTGTTTATATATGTAGCCTTTCATTCTCTGTGTTTCCTCGGTTTACCTTCTTGTTTTAACTTCTCGATGTTGTTGTTGATGTCTGAGGTAAATTTCTTCGGATATAAGTTAATGATTGATACATAAGTGAGATTGTTCTAAATATTGTGTATATTTATATATTTAATTATTTATGTGAGATTGTTCTAAATATATGTTTTTATTTTTGGTAGATCAATACAAGTATTCCAAGTCAAAGAAGCTCTAGTCTAACGGTCTAAATTCAACAACATTACATGGATCGAAATGCAGTGCATTAATTTTCACAATTTTGCTTATAATAGTGATGCTACTTGATAAAACAAGACAACTATACATTCTAATTTGTTTTCTATGTAGTGTGCTCAGCAATGCGGTATAGATTGTGGATACTTCATTTGAGGTTTATCAAAGAAATCCTTCAAATGAATCAAATGAATTTCAATCACGGTATGAATTTATAACTTAGGATTTGTTTTATTATTTATCGAGATATTTCATATAATTTATTACTTTAACTAAATCATGCATATTATGTTTTGTTATGTAGTACTTGATGAATACAAGGTGCAAGTATACATTATTGTGTGAAAAGTGTTATGAATACATTATTGGCCAGTGTTATTATGTTCGTACCTTGCGGGACGGGACCATGCCTCGTTGGATTTTGGCGATTTTGAGCCATTTTATTAATTAGAGTGATTTAATTATTGTTAGGGCTAATTTTGTTATTATTAGGGATGACTTTGTAAGGGTGATTTTAGTTGTGTTAGAAATATCTGAATTGAATTATAATGGTGTGTATATATTTTGGATTACAATGATATATAATATTAATTATTATAATTCTTTTTTTTTTATATATAATCGCTTCTTTGTTGAAATAATGGGATTCTGATTGTAAATTACAATTTATGGGATTACGATGTAAATTCTGATTTATGAAATAATCTGCCAAAAATGCGAGTTTATGAATTATAAAATTTTAGGTTTATTAAAAACACCAAAGAGCGCTTTCCGGTAATAGCGCAAACTTATCTTTGAAAGCGCTTTTAAGAAAAAGCGTTGCTGAAATAATAAGCGTTGCTTTCCTTGAAAAAATCCTAAAGATACCTACTGAAAGCATAAAGGCATTCTAAAGTAGCTGAAAGCGTTTTCGAGCCTTTAAGACCTCTTTAAAAGCTTTATAGGAAAAAGCGTTGCCTTAGACTTCGTTGAACAGCTTTTGCCTAAACAAAACAACTGTAAAACCTATAGCGGTACGCCACCCTCGACATCACTTTTAAAGGCTAAGAAAAGCTTTTCGTAAGTCTTTTGGCGTAGTGACTCTTTTTCAATGTATATTACTATCTCTTTTAAAGCGATATTTCTGGATGTGAGTTGAATCAATAATTTTATGTTAAATTTTCCTCTAAATCTTATCATAATTAAATATCATAAATATTATTTAATTATGATAAAATTTAGAAAAATTAAACATAAAGATGGATCGACTTCTCATTAAATAAAATCTCGATTTTGAAATAATGTCTGAAAAAAGTAACTTCAATAATAATCTTTAATTGGAAAAAACTACTAAAGAAACAAAATTAATTTTGCAAACAATAAATTTGGAATCGGAGTATACTTAGGTTACACAAAACTCTTTCAATGTGATTTGCATGATACAAGGTGCGAACGAAAGTATATTTCGATTTTCAAAGACATTATTGAAAATTTACGTCTTTCGCGCTAGAGTATGGGTGTGTTAAGAAATACATTTTACCCACCGTTCTAATGGGGATACTCATCCCTCTCTCACTAGTGTTGCTTTCATTGTAAAGCTTATTGCTTGGATTTTTAAGTAATCATATCTTCCTAATCACCAATATGGCCTCATTAAAAATTAAATTTTATCTAATCAAAATTGTGACCTCATATTCAAAAAGTTAAAGTGGGTTAAAAATCTCAAAGCAAAATTAAAGTAGTAATAAGTTGTTTACCAAAAAAAACAAAAATTGTAATAAGTTGGGTTTTGAAATATAAGACAAAAATTAAGTAATTTCTTAATCCACCAGCCCAGGGGTGAAGCACACCATGAAAACTCGAAATGTCTTTCACAAAGCGGAAGTTTATTTCCAGTTCACACTACGAAATATTTGAGTGGCGAAAATATATCTTGGTTCCTTACGAAAGTATACATGGGTTCCGGGCATGCGATTAGCGGAAAGCAGAACTATAAACAATTTAACAAAGTATTCATTTATAATTCAAATTAAATACGCAATTTTTAATTGAATAAAAGCCCAAAATGTGTTATCAAAATGCATTTCATAATAATAGTATTCAAAATAAAGATTCGATACAATACGAAGTAAAAACTAAATCGAATATAGTCAACTAAACTCATGTATGGCGTGACTGTCACCCAAGAAAATACCATTGTATCCTATATGCCGGGCACCCTAAGCCTCACCATGATGGCCTCAAAACTTCTCGACATCGGATCCAGTGGGAAAAAACCCTACATCAATGTATACTGCGAGCTCCATGATAAATGTTCTCGCGAGCGATCACAGGCATGATCCTCCACCACTTTGCTCCTCCTCGGGATCTCGATGAACAGCTGGGTGGGTCTCCACGGAGCCTTCCGTTATCATGTATGGATGGGAAATCTAAGAACATGAACATGTGGCAAATACGCATAACTACAGTCTTTTGGAGCCCACGATACTCACAGCTTCAGTGCAGATGATTCTCAAATCATCAAAAATCTCATACATCTCCTCCTCTTCAATGTGAGGAGGAGATAGCGGGATCTGAGAATGGTGAGTATACGAGCCGCAATCACTCGCTCGAGGCATATAAGCAGATCTTTCAGTACATGAGAACTGACTAACTGTAAAGAAACCTCACCAAATGGTATCGTCTACGGTGGTCGGCGTAGGAGGCGAAGTGGATGTCCTCGTACCTTTATTCGGTCAGTAAACTGATACAACAATGTCTCTTAGTTTATACGAGGTGGCTCGTATCACGCATTACACGAGGCTCTACATTTCGATATAAGCCTCGATAAATGACCATCCAAAAATGCGAGAATGCTGCGGGATCCATCCACGGAAATATCAAAAATTAAACGATTAGTTTCAAAATCAAAATAATTAAAAAGGAAGCTAAGAGAAATATTTTATACCATCATGAGAGATATCTTTGCCAGATTATACTTTCATCTTCCTCGGTTTCCTCGAACTGACTTGGTATTGAAGTAAACTAAGCGAGCATCCCCTGGTTGCACCGATGACACCGCTCTAAATTAAAAGAACCAGGTACATGATGTTAGTGTAGGTGGCTGGTGTCCTGAATGCAGGTGCCAAAAAAAATACAAGAGGTGTGCTCTCATGCATTATGAAGGGTAACCTTCTCAAGGATCACCATCGGCCGATGGCGTGCGACCTCGATCAAAACCTCCTTGAACCATCTTATATCTCAATAGGAACCGTGTCTTATCAACTCTCGTCGTGCGCCTTCTCACGGTAACTCGAAACTGTC